>PVKU01002505.1:0-224220 GCA_004027475.1 Anoura caudifer | reverse complement strand
CCTCACATTTCCTCTCAAAGAAGAAGTCTGGGCCAGGGATACAGTTGGTAGTTCTCATTTTCAGAGCAAAGGCAAAAGAATGACAAAGAAAGCCTTGGAGGAGGAAAGAGGCCAAACCAGGATTCCTCGCACTCCTCCATCTCTCCAGGTGATGACAGTTTAATATTCATCGGTAAAGAAAATCTATGTTGGTGGGCACCCTGGGATGAGCAAGTGTTTCCTGGGCCTGGCTGCTTCCTCCTCTGGTCTCCTTACCCAGGCCTTTCTTTCTCTATTTTCTTTATTCAAAATATTTCACAACTGCAAAGCTTCCTTAGCACAGGGCAGAGTCTGAGGACCTTGTGCTGTGACAATATGAACTCTTTAGCTGCTGAATCATAGATGGCCCAGGGATACCACCAAGCCAGCAGCACCTGGGATGAATGGGCGCTAAGTTTATTTGGCAGCAGATACGGAACAACTGATATTCAACACCTGCTGTGGACAAACCAGTGTGAGCAGCTAAATGGCAGTGCTTAGATACCATGGTTTTATATAGTTCTGACGACTACTACTTGTGTTCAAATGTGTCTGTTTACTCCTCTGCTGTCTAATGTGATTACAATAAAATAGGAGCAGAAATCGGTTTTCATGCTTATCTCTACCACCAGCTGACTGTAGATTCCTTAGCAAAAGTACATTCTCCAAGTATATTTAACTAAATGGAATAAAGAGTCCCTGAGAGATGTGACACAAAGGCTGCAACTCAGAAAATGTAACTTTCTAGAAAAATGATGTCTGTCACCTCTGAAGATGCAACCCTATGAGAGAACTCAGTTTGGGTTGAAGGTTCCAACCCACTAGACCCCAGAATAAAAGACCATTAAGAGTTATTGTACATTAGTTTGGGGACTATAGGGCAGGTTAATAATCATAGTAAAATTAAAAGAACAGACTGGGTGAAAGAAAGTAAAGAAATTTATAAAAATACTCTAAAATGGTATTGCTTGGTATTTTAAATAATCCTTGCTGGGATCTAGGCAAAGATAGAATCCTTTTCTTCTTCTATTTCTGGAAAGGCATTGGCTTCCCTTTCAACAGAAACCTCCGCATCTCCCTGAAGGAGCCTGGAAATTAATAGGCCACCGACAGGAGCTGGGTGTTCCGCCGGCGTAATAGCGGCGCTCTGTGAAATGAATCCCCCATGCTCATTTTATTGTATGCCTAGAAAATGTTGCTGTCACATGACGAGCCAGAAATACACTCAGAGATTATTTCCTTGGACTATCTCTTTTGGAGAGTACTGGGATCAAAACAGCAACATTGGATACAACGTTTGTTGGCATGATAGAAAGAACAACACTGAATTTTTCACTAAAACCCATGATTTGTTTCACCTTTAACAAGGGGGTAATTGCTTCTCTAATTGTAATTGAGCTATATCTCATAGGGGTTTAATTGGAGAAACAGGGAACAATGTTCAAGTTATTGACCAAATTGTGCTTCAAAGCCATCACTTTATTCATCAATATTTGCATCTTTATTAACAAGCGGGAAAATATGGAGTGACAAAGGATAGATGATTTCGCTAAGTTTAGTCTTGATAAACAGGGAGCAGATTTTTTAAAGCTGATGCTGCCAGAGCAAAAAGCCGCTGGCCACTGGGGGCTCAGCCAAATGAGCAGCATCAGGTGGCTCTCCGGCTAATTGATTATTAATGTGACCACTGAACACTTTGTTTCACAAGAGGCACTCCTGCTTCACTGCCATCCCTCATCTCTGGAACTTCATGTAGACAGATTTCCATGCAGGTGCGTCTCCCAAGCTGTGTTTTATATTCTTTGCAAGCAACAGAGCTTTAGAGAGAAAAGAAGGCTGTGAATACCAATTTGGAGGGAGACATCGCTTTCAGTGCCCAGTAATATCTGTTGGAATTTTCTCCAAGCATGCATAATACAGCAACAAGAAGGGGTTTTGATTTTGCGATGATTATCAGCCTGCAAACAGATTGGGAAAATATTAGTTTTCCTGACTCATTGTCAGCTTGCAAGCTTTGCATTGGTCCAATCAACATTTGCCAATGTCACCTCTTTAATACAGTCACTCCTGTTTTTCTGCCATCATCTGTCTTTAATAGATAATATACACAGAGACTACCATAAGCCAAGATAACCAAGGAAACCAAGTTAAAAATAATAATAAATAATATCAACATCAATTTTTAAATATATAAATAATAACCCTTTTTAATATCTAAAAATTAAAGTATTTTCTAATTAAAAAACAAATAAATAAGAAACCTTTTCTGACTTATATTAGATTTGTGTATTGACTTCTGTACATACACAGTGGTTTCTTTGAGCCTATAGTGCAAAATGCCATTTTTAATCCATAATTCATTTATTTAGTCAAGAAGTATTTATTGTCCATTCACTGTGTGCCATACACTCTTCTAGTTGCAGGAGATACAAGTTAGTCAAGGTCTCTAAAGTATAGCAAAACAATGCAAAACGCTAAGTAAGGATAGAAATAAATGAGCAAGATATTGTCAGAACATTGCAAGGAGGAAAAAATGAGACAAAGTTCTATCTGCTACGTTGATGGTTGCTGAGGATTGGAAGTCACTTTGAAGTCCTTCGAGACTCTATCTGAGAAGATAATGTTTCAGCTGAGATCTGAATGACAGGGAAGAGCCAGACTTGATAAAGATCTTGATCAGAAAGCTACAGGCAGCAGGAGCAAGCTCCGAAGGAGCTGACGTGGTCACTGATTGAAAGGAGGCTAGCGCCGCCCAGACACCGTGAGCCAGGAGGGGGCAGGAGCTTTAGAGAGTGGAGGACAAGCTCAGGACTTCATAGATGTGGTAAGCACTTTGGAGTTGTTTCTGAGTGCGTGGAAAGTCATTGGGGATTTCAAGAAAACAACTGTCATGTCCTGATGCATGTTTTTCAAAGATAAATTTTTCCCCTGTGTGGAAAGCAGATTTTGGAAGTGTCAGATCGGAAGCAGGGGCCCATTTAGGAGAACTTGCTTTAACCCAAGCAAAGGGAGATAGATGGCTGCTGGTCTTAGGGGTGAAAGTGGAAGAGATGGGAAAACATGGAGAAATAAAGGACATATTATAATTCCTGAGGGAGAAAAAAAAATTCTGAACATCACTTTTAAATTTGATTTTATTAAATAAAAAATATCTGGAAAATATTTGACCTTTTAGAAGAAAGTGAAATCTCCTCTGCTAAAGCTCGGTAGACCCACCAGAGTGAGCTTTTCTTAGATGACCTACTGGGTTGGTCAAATAGTTCATTCGGTTTTAAGTAAAAATAAAAGACACCTTTTTAATTTTCACCAATAACTTTATTGACCAATGTATCCACTGTTTTGTACCACTGCCTTCTGCCATCTTTTAGGCAACTTCATAATTCCACCTTCCCAACACTTTTTATCTTTTTGAGCAAGAACTGTTCCAGATGCCTTTTGCAGTCTTCCAGAGAATTGAAATGTTTTCCATTAAGAGAATTTTGTAAAGACTGAAATAAATGGAAATCCAAAGGTACAATGTATGGTGAATACAGCGGATGAATCAGAGCTTCCCAGCCAAGCTGTGACAGTTTTTGCTTGGTCATCAAACAAACATGCAGTCTTGTGCTGTCCTGGTAGAAGATGATTATACATTTTTTGTTGACTAATTCCAGATGCTTTTTGTAAAGTGCTGCTTTTAGTTGGTCTAATTGGGAGCAGTATTTATTGGAATTAATTGTTTGGTTTTCCGGAAGGAGCTCATCATAGAGGACTCCCTTTCAATCCCACCATGTACACAATGTCACCTTCTTCGGATGAAGACTGGCCTTTGGCGTGGTCAGTGGTGGTTCATTTCACTTGCCCCATGATCTCTACCATTCCACATTATTGTAAAGTATCCACTTTTCATCAACAGTCTCAATTTGTTTTAAAAACAGAATGTTTTCATTAATTACATTTAAGTAGAAAATCACATGCAGAAATATGGTAAAAAAAGGTTTTCTTTTTAATATTCTTATTTTATTTTATTTATTTACTTTAGAGGGAGAAATAGAGGATGAGAAGCATTGATTGGTCATCTCTCACATACCTCCAGATGGGGACCTGACCTGCAACCCAGGCATGTGCCCTGACTGGGAATTGAACTGGCAACCCTTTGGTTCACAGGCCCACACTCAATCCACTGAGCTACACCAGCCAGGGAAAGGAGGTTTTCTTTGCTTCACTTATGTGGAACCCAAACATCAAAGTAATTAACATAACCAAGCTGGTATAAATGATTTTCAGTTCTTGATTTGGATATTTTGAGTATGTCAGGTATCTCCAATGTGGTATCACATTTATTGTTCTCAAATACTGTCTCTATTTAACCACTATCAATTTCACCTGGTCTACCTGACCATGGAGCCTTGGCCAGCAAGAAATGTCCAGCACAAAACTGGAAGCTACTTTTGACACATTTGATCAGTAATAGCACCTTCTCCATACACTGCACAAATCTATTTTTTTTCCATTGCAGTTGTCTTTTTAGCTTTCTTGAAATAATAAAGCATAATATGCTGAAATGTTGCTTATTTTCTTCCATCTTCAGTATTAAAATGGCTACACAATAATTCACTAATTTTTTTGGTAAGTTTTTTTAAATGCTTGCTGATACGACAACTGTCACAATACAATCTAACAGAATTGTTTCAAATGAAGTTAAAGACAGCTAAGCACTACTAGAACCATCCTACAAAAAAAAAAAAAAAAAAAAAAAAAAAACCCAAACTAACATTTTGGCCAAGAAAACCAGTGGTCAGTAGATCTCAGCCGTTTGCACACACAATCTCTCTCAGCGGCACTACAGCAACAGGCTGTGACCTAGCCTGTATCTATAATGAGAGGACAAAAAGGTCTTTTATTTCTACATTATTCCTTATTCTTGAAAAACATTTATTTTTCTTCTATAAGTTGTCTTGCTTTGGAATTTATTTGAATGATTCTCCTTATGCCTACAGGCACTATGTATTGTAAATTCATTGCAGCTGAAAATGGCAGTCATAGAGAGCAAAAAGCCAGTATTCTCTAAAGGTGTTCAGACTTAGCAAGCATCCAAAATACACTTTTAAAAAAATTATACTTTATTGATTATGCTATTAGAGTTGTCCTGCTTTCCCCCCTTTGTCTCCTCCACCCAGCACCCCCCACTCCCTCAGGCAGTCCCCACACCATTGTTCACATTGTTCTTTGGCTATTCCATTTCCTGTACTGTACTTTACATCCCCATGGCTACTCTGTAACTACCTATTAGTACTACTTTTTCTTTCGAGACATAAAGTCTTGGGGTTTTTTTTTAAGATTTTATTTATTTATTTATTTATTTTAGGAGAGAAGGGGAGGGAGGGACAAAGAGGGAGGGAAACATCAATGTGTGAGAGATATCCAATCAGTTGCCTCTCGCTCACCCTACCTGGGGAACTAGCCCGCAACTCAGGCATGTGCCCTGAACTGGAATTGAAATGGCAACCTTTTGGTTGGCAGGCCAGCGCTCAACCCACTGAGCCACACCTGCCAGGGTGTAACTACCTATGTGTTCTTCTCAATCCCCTCACCTCTTCACCCACTCCCCCAAACTCCCCTCCAATCTGGCAACCATCAAAAAATTCTTATACCCATGATTCTGTCTTTGTTCTTCTTGTTTGTTTAGCATGGTTTTAAGATTAAATCATTAATAAATAAGAAAAAATAAGTATTTTTTCTCTACTGGTAAATAAGAAGAAATAAGAGAATTAATTACTTACCCTGAAAGGCAAGTTGAGAGTAAAGACTGGTTAGGAACTGTTCTTGGACTAGTCAATTTATATAGTTCTCTTGCCCCAGAAAATTTAGCATTTTAAGGGCATTTCAGTGCCATTTTGCTCCCTGGGAAGATCTTAGGTACAGTCATTCTACTTGGGGCTTCTTTGGTAGTTGTCGCTGTAAGTTCATTTGCCAACATGCTTTTATCTCCTCGTAGTCAAACTTAGGATTTAGAATGGGCAAGTTTTAAGACAAGTTTACTTCTCCAGGATGGCCTGTGAACGCAGCTCTCAAAAGCAATGAGCCAGGCATATGTGCGAATAAGGGAGTGTTTCCCCAGCAGGAAAACAAACTCCCTTTTTTAGCAAATGCCTTCCCTTTGCAGAAGTTACAACAACTGAGCAAAATGTCACTAAAATTTCCACTTGCTAGGGTTTTTTTTTTTTTGTAGTTGTTGTTTTTGTTTTTATCCTTCAGCTATTTTTTCAATTTTCTGAAGATATGATTTTAATTTTTTTGAAGACCAACTCTTTTCAGGCATTAAATACACATATTTTCACAAACCTACTGAAGGGTCAACACAAGGAAATGAATGGCTTATTTAATTGCAAATATGTGAAGGAAATAGCTGCATAAACAAAGTAGCCTTGGATTCTTGACAAGAGAGAACATCTAGAACATTCTTCATGATGGCTTGCTGTGGGGGAGGGTTCTTCACATACTTTTTTGAAAATGACCTTTTGCTTCTTATATTTTAAGACACTCATTTTACATGGTACACATTCTCGTTGAGTTGTACATTGACAGTAATCACTTGGCATGCATGTTTTTCATTTTCATTTTCTTTTTTTATTTTTCAATTACAGTTTACATTTACTATTATTTTGTATTAGTTTCAGGTGTACGACCTTGTGGTTAGACAATCATGTACTTTATAAAGAGGTGTCCTTGATATTTCAAGTAACCACCTGACACCATACAAAGTTATTACAAAATAATTCACTATATTCCCTATGCTGTAGTTTACATCCTCATGATGTAACTTTTATAACTACCAATTTACACTTCTTAATTCCTTCGCTTTTTTCACCCAGCTCTCCAACCCCCGCTCCTCTCTGAAAACCATGAGTTAGGTCCCTGTATCTATAAATCTGTTTCTATTTCATTTGTTTATTTTGTTCATTAGATTTCACATGAAAGAAATCATACGGTACTTGTCTTTCTCTGGCTAACTTATTTCGCTTAACCTAATACCCTTTAGGTCCACCCATGCTATTGCAAATGGTAACATTTCATTGCTTCTTATGGCCAAGTAATGTTTTATTGTATACATCAACCACAGCTTTTTTATCCATTTGTTAAGACACTTTTTACTTTTTATTTGTTTACCCACAAAAGTTGTGTGAAAAACATTCATTTTCATCCTATAAGGAAGATTTACTTGGTCAAATAAAGGCACCTGCAAGGGATGGTAAGAAACCTGTTTCCAGTGTGAAAAACCAGAAGAAAATAATTCAAAGATTTTGAACTCTAGAGCAATTGGAGCTAAATCCTATGCAGTAAATGTCTACAGAAGGCTTTTATTAGCTATAGTTATCTTTTAGAATTGTCAATGCCTTTCTACTCAAAGTGTTGTTCATAGATTTTATCAACATGACCAGGGAGCCTTTTAGAAGAAAGGCAGACTCTCAAGTCCCCCACCCTCAGGCCATTTGATGAGAATCTGCATTTTAGCAAGGTCATCAGAACCAGTCTGCAGTACCAGTTCTCAAACTAGGATGCAGATTGGGATCACCTGGGAATCATTAGAAACTACTCATGCTTATATACAACCCTAAAATTACTGATTTACTAATTATGATGAGCCACCTGACCATCATGATTTTTTAATAGCTCCCTAGGGGATTCTAAAATGCCACAAAATTTGAGAACTACTGGTCTGCAGGGCAAGATTAAAACAAACAAATATAGGATAAGCTTCAAACTTCTCATTTATAAAGCAGTCAATAAAAACTTGGCAGGCTCTCAACTTCTAGCTAATTCTTCTTCTAGAAGCCTGGCTTGTCTGAGTGTACATTTGATAATTACTGCTTAATGCTTTTCCCATTTGTTTGATTAATGTACCTGCATACAACAATTCTAGGCTGAATGTCCATTCTCGTACATGTACACACAAGAATGGCAGTCTTGCTATATCATTTTCAACCTCAGTGTTCTAACTTTAGGGCCCAGTTTGGGTTCAACAGTAACCTTCCTGATAGATGTGGATTCTTCTAGCTAATGGTTACTGGACTCACTTTTCATGTTGGGTGGCATGTTGCAGTTTTTCTCTGTTGATTAGAACAAATGTGCCAATTATGTTAATGTTTCTCCTGATACCAATCAGAGGATAATTAGACACAATGTGTCAGTCTTTCACCGGGGAGTAGAATAGGAAAGAAAACTGTAAGATGCTTCTTCTTTGTTATTGACATATATGATTAGGCAATTCCTTGACACACAGTTAAAAAGTTCACCTATGGTAAGGGGAAAGGCTGTCAATAGCTACTTGAGGGGGCTGAGTACCTCCTATTGTTCGCAGTTTCCTGACCAGTGTTCACCGGTTTCTAAAGGACTTCTGCAAAGAATGTAAGTGATCTTTCCTTCCATGAAAGAAAATAAATTGCACTGTCCTATCAGTAAAGTGCAGGTAATGTTATTTACTCCGAACTACAGGAAGAAACAAGTTCTTAAGTAGAATTATTTAAGACCCTCAAAAAGAATTCAGCTTTATTGATATAAAAGATCACTCTGAAAGAAATCACAAAATTCAGCCTTTTAGGATTATATTGCAAGTGTTGTAAACACATGTCAATCACCATTGGATTTATAGTGTCTTTCGATTTCTGCTTACATGTTTCTTTGATTTTAACTTTGGGGCTTTTTGATGAAAGGAAAATGGATATTGATTCTATTTTGTATTAGTATTTGTGGTCCACATTTGGCAGGGTTTTAGAGAAATGGAAATGCAGCCAAATTATTTCATGATACAATAATGCTGCAACCCTTGTGTTGACTCGGGCAGCATGGGGAGGAGCGGTGAAGCCGGCACAGTGGCCTTCCCGAAGGCAGTGACAGTGTATCTTAAGCACTTTTTGGATAAAGCATTTTGCTTGGTGTAGAATTTGAAGTATATATACTGTAGTAAGTGTGGCTCACATTCCTGATGTTTATGATATTCGACTGTGTATTTTTGTCATCTAAGAGTAAAACATCATCATTGTTCATATCACATCTATATTATTGCAGTTTCAAATCTATTGTTACTATTGTTCTTTTAGAAACAATTGACCAAAATATAAGACTGGAATTTCAGATTATAAATTCGTTGTTCTTACTGTGACACTAATGCACTTACACAAAACAAAGGAACAACTCAGAGCAGATATTTAATATATTTGACTCTTATATAGTGCCAGGCATTCCTAGAAAGCCCTAATATGAGTCATCCTGGGGTGTGTTTCTTTCACCCAGAGGTTGGAAGGATGAGGCAACAAGAAAGAGGAGGAGGTGGTTGTTGATTTCTTATTATTACATCATTCTACTCAAAATATTTGTATTTTATTTTTAATAGCAAAACATGAACATAGTTATGTTTTAAGCAGTTGTAGTAGAGAAATATGAAAAATTACTGGAGATAAGTAATGTTTGAAAAATAATGCTTTTGTGTAAATGGGTCTCCTCCTTTTATATTGGAAGTTTTAGAATCTGTCTTAGGTAGTCCAGCTTCTATGATATTTAATTAGAAAGACAAGAGAGGAGTAAATAAAGGTAAGAAAATGAGTATGGCAAGTCAATATTAAATTGAGGATCATAATTATATATCATGTTTAATTATGAGTTATAAATGGCAAATCCATTGGAAATGTTAATCCACTTTTCTCTGTTTTTACTGATGATAAATAAATCAAATACTAAATTTAAACTGAAGAATAAAGTTTTCAAGGAAGAGATAATATAGAATTTTTGAAGCATCAGGGTTGTTGAATGCTGGAGAGACCTCTCAGAAAAGGTTATGGAAGCCTCAGCTATTGAAAAATTATCTCTGTGTTCTGCTACAAAACTTCTCTTCCCCTGACAGCACTTATATAGCCAATAGTTCTGAATTTTATAAAATATGTCACAGTAAAACTATAAAACCATGCACCCAGGAGCCATAAAGAGTTGATCCTTACATCACACCACACACAGGAAGGAATAGCAGCAGCTTCTGTGGGAACACACAGTACAGGGCCAGTGTGCTAGGTCCTAAAACATAATCAAGTTGGGAATCACTTGTCCTCATAATAAAACCATGTTAGTGTTCCGAGAGCTCTGCGATGGACTGAAGGTGCCAATGGAAGTGATGAAAGATTTAACTGTTGGGGGGATTTCTAAACGTTTCCTCTTCCCACTCTGAGAACTGGGAGCCGCTCCTCATACAGCAAGCCTAGAAATACGACAGCTCTTCTGACACACATACTCAGAGGAACGGAAGCTGCAAATAAGGGAAAGTTTCCTCGCCAGGAGAGTTTATGAATGGTGACTCATAAACCAACATGGGGAGTCCTGTGGAGTGGTAAAATGAAAGTCAGATTTCTCCCACTTTTGTTTTGCCTGGTTGGTATCAAGAATGTGAAAATATGTGCCTCTTAATAGAGACACCAAGGAACACTTAAGCCTCAACGTTTAAAATACATTGGTGCAGGGTCACCTTAGTCTTAGAGAAAAGGCAATTAAATTTAATGCATTGACTGCTTCCTAATTCCTGGTGCTCTCCCTTCCTCTCATATCTCATTGTCCTCCTACAATCCCAGGAAGGAGGAAGGTCCATCCCTATGTGCAGGGGAGGATCGTGGTCCAGGGAGTTTACAGCCTAAACGGAGGCTGCAAAGTTTGCGTGGGCAGGCCAGACACAGTGCCAGGTCTCTCTGCTTCCGACGCCCGTGTTTTCTCCTGTGACCAAAAACAGTTTTATCAACTGTTTTTGAAGTTTAGTTTATTTAATTAAATATCTGATCAGTTTTCATGAACTAATCACATAATACTCAGACAAAGATACCTTTTGGGAAAATTCATTTATTTAAAGTGTTACGTCATCTCATCAATTTTCTAATAGTAAGCAGGCTTACTTGTGTTTCATGCTGCTATTAACCATACTTCATGAAATATAAAAATTTCAGCATTTTAGACTGTAAAAGAGAAATTAAATTCACATAACCTTTTTTTTAAGAATATTTCAGTGATTTTTAAACATATTTTTTCTGGTGATGTCCAAGAATTTTTCCAAATATTTTTCCAAAATAAAATTAATTGGTATGTTTTATATTTTCCAGTTTCCATATATTTGTTTTATCACAATACTGCTCTTAGTTCTGTGACAACAGCACTTTCTTAGTACTTAGAAGTCATTTTTCAGCTTCTAGATATCTAAATATTATGATCATGTGAAACCTCACAAGTCATAATTATTAAACATTTTGTCTAATTTCTAGCACCTGCAGTATTTATTGGTACACAATAGTTATTGAATAGATAATGAGTGAACCAATTTTGAGTGGATCCTGCCAGTTTTTATTTTCCTGTGCAATCGTGTCTTTGTTTCTTCTCTTTGAATGTGCTACCTACCTCATTTAAGGGAATGCTTCTTTACAAAATCTTGTTTTTTAGGGTAGTAGTTCTTATTTTCTGAAGGATAAACTTCATTTATTCATGCATCTGTTCATACATTCATTCATTCATTGTTTCACCACACGTCAGTCACAAAGGCTTTATTTCTGCTTCTCAAACAACAACGTTTGCTCTTCCCTCTACTTGCAACACTCTGGCTCAGTATGATTGGCATGTTCTAGGTATTCATGTCCTAGTGCATAGTCACCTCTTCAGAGAGACCATACCTGTCATCAAAGGCAAAAGTCAGCAAACTGTAGCCTGCAGCCCAAATAAAGCCCATCATTTATTTTGGTAAATAAAGTTTTATTGGAACACAACAATGTTCATTTATTTGCATATTGCCTATGGCTGCTGTTTAGAGATGACTACATGGCCCACAAAGCATAAAATATTTATGAAATGGCCCTTTGCAGAAAATGTTTTTGACTCCAGATCTAAAGCACTATGTAATGCTGATTTAATTTTTTTCCTAGCCTTTAGGACCGCTGAAATTATTCAATATGTTTATTCATTTATATACTGTCTTCTCTCTTGAGAATTACTTTGTTTACTGATGCATTCCAGGTAGCAGGAAAGGGGAGGTAACATAGTAGATGTTCAAAAAATATTTGTTGGATAAGCAATCAATACATTTGGAACATTTCTGCTGAGGTTCTGTGCTAGATACTCTGAACTTAAAATTGAAGAGTTATTCAGAGTTGTTCAAAATGTAGCACACTGAATATATCATATACATACCTGTAATCATGCTCTTGAGAGCTCTCAGGGAAGGAGTCCACAAACTTTACACAAATATTACAGTAAAATATGGTAAGTGGTTTGAAAAGAGACTAGAGCTGCATATAGAAGGAAAATGCTGACTCTGCTGAGCAGACAAAAGGGCTACAGGAAGAAAGGTCTCCTGAGGTGAATATTGAAGAATGAGTGGAATTCTTTCAGCGGGAAAGGAGGAGAAAGGCCTTCTAGGTAGGGTGCACAAATATGTAGAGGTATGTGTGGCCATGTAAATGACAATCATACACTCAGGACAATTCAGGAAGTTCAATATGTCCAAAGCAGTGATTTTCAACTGGCACACTGCAAGAATTTTTAAAACATACAATACCTGACTATCTAGTGAGGGGCACTGACCTCTTTTCCCTTAGATTGTCAAACAAAAAATGACAGCAGCCAACACAACAATAGCTTTCTGGTGTGAATGAATCAAAATTATACCTATTTTTTTGTCAGATAGGCAAAAAATATATTTTTGATGTGCCACAGAATTTTAGTAATTAGTTTATGTGGGCCATGAGATGAAAAAGATTGAAAATCTCTGTTCTAGATAGAGAATATAATTGAGTTTTCAAGGTTAAGCAATAATTGGGGATGGCTTATAAAAGTTTTTATATGGCAGTTTATGAAGTTTGGATTTTAACTGAGAAATAATGACTCAATGGAGAATAGTTTTATTGAAATTATTTTTAAGATTTATTTTTTAGTGAGAATTGTTTGAATTAAAATAGTATCACAGAGGCCAGCATAGTGCTAGAGAAGAGAGGCCAGGTTTGAAAACCATTTTAGGACCCATTCATAACTTAACAGAATGGTTTTGAAGAGAGGTGTGAGGGCTACAGTCACCCTTGAGTTAAGGACTGGAAGGAGAATCTAACTTCATTAATTAAGAAGCAGACCTGGAAGACCACTTTATAGAGAGGACTGATGTGAGGCCATATTGAGAACAGTTAAGCACTCATTATGTTTTTCATTTTGTTAAGCATTCAGATGGAATTATCTAGAAAGTAATGGAAAATATGAATGGATCTTATCAAAAGTCACAACTGAAGTTCAGGATTTTTGAGTTAGCCGTGAGAGTGAACGAGCTCACCTAGCCAATGCATGTGTGCCAGTTGTTTGAAAACCTGGCTGCATAGTGGCATCACCTGAGAGGATTTAAAAGCAACCGTGTCCAAGTATCATATGATTTTATATGTGGAATCTAATAAGCAAACTGAACTAACAAGTGAAATAGAGCCAACTCATTGATGGAGAGCAGGCTGACAGCTGTGAGGAGTGAGGGTTAAGTGCAGGAGGTGTGGAGGGACTGAGCAAAAAGGAAAAACAGAGAAAAAGCTCATAGATGTGGAAAACAGTGTGGTGATTGCCATGGGGAGAGGGGTGGGGGAAGGTGGAGGAAGGTACAGGGAGGATAAATGGTGGTGGACACTTGACTTCAGGTGTTGAACACACAATACAGTGTATAGATCAGATGTTGCAGAATTGTGCACCTGAAACCTGTATAATTTTGTTAACCAGTGTTACCCCAATAAATTCAATAAAAAGGGGGAAAATAAAAGTATAAACACCAATGTCCAAGCCCTTTGTCAGCCAGATTAAATCAGATCCTCTGCAGGTGGGACCCAAAGCACTGGCAGGTCTTAAAAGCTCCCAGGTGAATCCAATGCAAAGTTGAGACCCACTGCTATAAAACTAAAAGGGGAAAAATGAAAGAGATCCCACAAAAGAACTATATGAAAACAATGGATGAAATAAAGGGATTGTGAAAGAGGTTTGAGAAAGCCTGGATAAGCAGGTTGCAATAAAACATCAGAGGAAGAGAAAATGCCTATGCACTGGACCATTAGGTAGGCCACTAGCCATCTCTGAAGGTGAAGTTCGAACAGATTGATGAGCATGAATCCAGACAGCAGTAAATTGAAGAAGGAATGGCAGGTGAGTAGTTGGAAACTATGAATAGTCTGTTCTTTCATGCAGTTTAGACACTAAGGGAAAGAGAATGTGGAAGCATAGCTGAGATGGGCGGGCATGGCAAAGGGTAATAGTTTTACTGATGGTTTGCTTTTGGGATGGAGGAGACATGTGCATGTTTGCAGGTGACCTGACAGTCAGAAGAAAGAAAGAGCTTTGAGAAGAGCTTTTATATCTTTTGGGTTATTTTGGTCTGTAAGAAAAAAAGACATATATCATCTGCTGATGTTAAGGAAGATCATAAAAATATTGAGAAATTTGTTGATGACCTAGAGCTTCAAATAGCCTAAGAGGTTGAAGAAGTGACTAGTAAGTGCAGTTTCTGAGTGCAAGATTCTGAGTGGAGTAGGGAATGGTCTTGGATGCGATGCATGCACCCTCAAGTTTGTGTCTTCTGGGTAAATATTCTCTTTTTCCTATTTGCTAGCACTTTTCAGCTAGTGTAGGGTAACTTTATTTTTGTTTGTGTTTCCTTGATTGGATGTTGAACATGGTGTCACAACATAGAGATTACTCTTTACTGTATTATATTGCTTGGCATACTTGCCAGAAAGCATGCTGCCTAAGAAAATAACAAACCACACAGTGTGTTCAATTAGATTTAACATGGGTGAGTCATAGTATCTAGATTTTCCCAGATAGTATGTGTCTTTAGGATAGAACTTGAGACAATGCTGTTAGGTTAAAAAATGTGCCCATTAAAAACATTTTAAAATATCTTTCATTTCTCATTAGACATTATTCTTTCCTGTTGATTAAAGTTAAGCTTTAACTTATAAAAGCCATTTAAACTAGTAAAGACCCTAACTTAATGTTGGGAAATAAAAATTATTCACTCTGTTGAAAAATAATCATATAATACCAGCTTAAATTTATACAGCAGTCATAAAAATTCTTTCATAGATATTATGTCTTTCATATCTCACAGGAACCTTATGAGGAAGTTAGGATAGCTATTAGTATTTTTATTCTAATGATAGAAAAATAAGGTTTAATGATGTTACATGACTTCCCTAAAGTCATAGAACCAATGAATAGGATAGCTGAGTCTTACTTCTAGGCCTTCATACTTGAGACTCAAGTGACTTTGTCGAGATCTCATTGGCCTTAACATAAAAGTGAAGCAATACACGTAACTGCAGGAGTACCCAGGGGAAACACCTGGAAGGTACCATTCACTGGTCTCCAACTCCTCCTCTTGTCCTGTAATTTTGTCTTCTTAGTTCTCAGACTCGTTCACTCTCACCTGGTGGAGTTCACTTCTGAAGGACAGACTTACCATGCTCCCATGCCTTTGTGCGATGGTCTTCAAATTTTACTCATAAAAGACTTATATATACATATATTTTATTATATATAAATATATAATACATAGCATGTAACATAATGTCTGGATTTATTATAAATATTTGGTATCTTTGCAAACATTCTAATGATTTCTTATCCAACATCATCCACTGACAAATTATGAGAACAAATTTTTTAATAGTAGTAGCATTTATAGTGTTCTTTTTCTATTTTTGCTTGTGTTTCTACATTATTTCCTCTACATATTTTTATCCTAATACATTTGTGCATAAAAATTTTTATTGATCATCATTTCATGCTTTGCTGTAATAAAAAACATACAGATAAATACTATTTTTTATGACCATAGAGATTTAAGTGTTCAATCTCTTTTGGCTTAAATTGTCAGTACATTCATTATGATTAGTACAAGATTTGTCTAAAGAACCAAATATACTGCAAGTTTTGAAAATAGTTAGTTAGCATGAATAATGCCTTTTCATTGGAGACCGACCTTCTAATAGGTGAGCGGGACTGCACTCTCCACCAGTTAGCTCATTTAGTGGGTCTGAGGGTTGCTTACAACTGACGTGACACAGGATAGAATCTGTTTTATTTCTATCAGTCCTTTATAATAGATACAAATATAGATGAGGTTCTTCTCATACATAAATAAGTAAATAGGAATACATGGAGTTACTCTACTCTTTGCACATCTTCAGAATTACATGCCAAAAACCACATAATGGTCTATCAATCATCAAAATGTATGCTTAGTGACCCATCAGCTGGCATATTCAGTCTTCCTTCAGTTTTGGTGAAAGCAAAGAATTGTAAACCACCTGCTTTGCAAAAGGATTTGTTAACTCATCACTACAGTCTCTTACTCTGTCAACTACCACACATTCCCAATCATTCACTTGTTTGGCACCTGGAGGTTTTACTCCCTTATGCAATACACCATGGTATGGCTGGGATTCAAGAAATCCTTTATTTTGAAAAATAGGGATCAAGTTCTTGGGGCAATTCATTTTAGGATGAAATGTACATGGAAGTTAAAGATATATATACTGGTACCCTTAAAAACATGTTTGTGTATGTACCACTTAGAAAATTTTGCATACTCCTAAGCACTTGTATCCCATTTTGAAATCCTAATGCCTTCAAACTCTTCTTTACCTAAACTGGATAGCATTTCCCTTAGTCATTTATATGCCGTATTTTATAATACATTATGTGGTTTAAGATGTTATTTCTCCAGATAATTTGCATGGGACAAGAACCTTTTAATAGTCAAATTAAAAACTCCTCCTTCTTTAAGACATTGCAAGTCACTGCCAACAACGTGCGCAGTAATTTTGGAAAGTGAGGAGGCTTTCCTGAGCCTCTGCAGTCAAAGTGCACCTGATTCTACAGCCAGTTTGGAAAGTAAACCTGTGTTTGTTCCATAAGAGTCAGCAGGGTAGTGGTGATGGCAGAGGATGGGTCCGATGTCTCATTCCTATGGATGACATCACTTTCCTGGGAAGCACCAGCCAGAGACTAGTGCAAGCTCCCCTCTGGAGTAACTAGGGTATGTGTTGATGTTGCTGGGTCTTCCAGCCACCCTCACAGGACACAGAGCCCACCCAGTCAACACTCAAGGCTGCAGCGCTGTGGGTGCCTCCTCCCAGTTCTTGGCTCAGTAGACAAAGGAGAGCCCAGAGCTCAGGCAGGGCTGACTACAGATCAGTGCTCCTTCCTGAGCTTTGTAAGCCTGTGCTAGCACATCTCTGTGAGCATGTCCTTCTCATTTGAAAAATGGGAATCTAAATACCCATCTCACAGTGCTGTTGTGGGGTAGAGAAATCACATCCATAAAGTACCTAGCTAGGTATAAACACTCCACACTAGTTCACTGTGTTCCTCCTTTTTTGCTCTTCACTGGTGCACTCCATCTGGCTCAGCTTCTTCTCCATCCTTCCAATTTCAGCACAGGGATAATCTGCTTTCAAATTCTATTAAACCAGGTCAGGATTCACGGTGGGGCCACAGGGTGCCCTCTTCTCTTCCATGTCACATCCGCTGCTTTCCCACTCCAAAGGATGGAAATTATTCCATCACCACAGGGTGTGCCCCATAATCTCTCCCTCCCTTCTCATTGGAGAAGTCCCTCTGCCCCAGAATCCTTTCTGTAACGGGAGAAAAAGATGAAGAAGAGAGCTCAGGACACTTACCACCCCTGAACTTGCAGGCAATGGGGTGGAGAACTGAGGTGACTAGAAGGAAATTCCATTTCTTGGGGATATGGATAAAAGTATTAAAACTAGTGATGTGTGTGTGCCATTGTATGGGGTGGGGTGGAGTAGAAACTGATGTCATTAAAAAAAGAAGTGATGAGGACTAACTTGAAATAGCAGGAGAAAAACTGGAGAATTTACAGAGGTGAAATAAAAACTATAAAAATGTGGATGGTCTTGGTCTAGGTAAAAGTAAGAGTAATATGTAAATTGTCCATTTTTATTATCTTTACCTCTGTAAAATAATTTCTCAGATTCATGTTATAAAATTTATTTTATCAAAGATCTTTTCTACCTATACCTTTAAAAATGTATGGTGATGATTAGGTTATAACCTAAAAGAATTAGTCAGGGCACATGTCTGGGTTGCAGGCCAGGTCCCCAGTGGGGGCCATGCGAGTGGAAACCACACACTGATGTTTCTCTCCCTCTCTTTCTCCCTTCTTTCCCCTTGCTCTAAAAATAAATAAATAAACAAACAAATAAATAAATAATCTTTTAAAAAAGGTTGTAATCTAATGGTGAGTTGACTTTTTCCTAGTGGAAATATCAGTGAAGGCTAAAGAAATTCAGATATTAAGATATTTTTTGTCTTTAGATTAACACCATTTCTCTGGTATTATTTAGAGTAGTTTCGGTTTTGTCCCATCTTCTTTAGTATAGCCTTACTCACCCAACAATAACAATTGAAAAATACTTACTGTATGCCAGGTATTAGGTAATCTGTGCATTAACTCACTTGATCCTTAAACATCTAGTGGAATAGGTTTGAGAATGAGCCTTATTTTATAAGTGAGTACACTGAGGCACATGGGAGGTAAGAAGGTTACTCAGGCAAGGAACAGAAATGGCAGAGATCAGTTTTGAACCCAGGCAGTCTGGCCAAAGAGAGCTCTTTTAACTGGTCCTGTGGCAACTGCTTCCTAAAGTAAGATTCTCAGTTGCATACAACAGGATTAATCAAGCGAAACATAACAAAATAATAATCAAATAGGACATCCTAAACTCTCCTTGTAACTATTTTTATTACCTGGTAATAAAATCACATGTCTTTATAAACATTTGAGTCAACTGCTCTAAATATGCCCCAAATTATTGGAAAGACCTCTGTGACTGAGCCACAAGGACAGAAATAGTGCTTTGCCTCACTGCAAGTCTGGCAACGAGTTATAGTTTATGAGCAAAGCCTTTTATTGTTTTCTGAACTTCAACCTATTTTTCTCTCTCCTTGAATGTTTTATGAATAACTAAAAATAACCATTAGCTCAGAAAGACTTTTCCTACATGTAAATCAGATGGGAGGGATGGAAGGAAGCAAAGTTCCAGGGTGAGATCAACTAGACGCATTGAAATGACCAAAATATGAGCAGACTTCAGAGGCCAGACCAAAGCGCTGACCCTGATTAACCAAGATTGGCTTACAAACAAATAGCATTGCAATAATGCAATTATTTACTTACTATTCAATATAATAAAATTCTAGCATAATGAAAAATACTGTATTAATCCTTGGAATTTTACTTAGGGCTTATATAAAGAGACTTCCTGTGAAATTCCTTCAACTGGAAGAGTGTCACTTTTCCTGGTGGTGTTGGGTTCTGGAGACACTGCATTGAAAAGAAGTATTTTCTAATAAAAGGTTATATTTATAAGGCTTCTATATGGATTCCTTTTACTGATTGAGACAATCCCTTATGTGATAAACACAATTAGCCTCACACATTGCTTTCCCTTTCAATTAACACTATCATTTTTGTCTGATACAAAATGGGAATAAATTATTTTATCAACATCCATGTTCAGTTACTAAGCACTAAGTTACTTAGTGCTAAGAAAGAGATGATCTAAGAGAAGCTGCATCATCGAGGTTTTGTTGTATTGTTTTAGTATTTCATAAGAGAAAAATATCACTCTGTTTATGGAAACAATGGGAATTTTGAGCAATCTAGCTGTTGTTGAAATCCTGCTGTGCTACTTGAATTCCTTGTAAGACCAGCCAAATCTGAACTCATCATTATCCTTTCCACCCTCAAATCTTTTTTACCTCCTTTATCCCTGATCCCCACCCAGGTGCCCAAACCATAACCTGGAGGTGGGCCTCTTAAGAGCACTGTCCTTTCCACGTACAATCAACTCATCTGCCCTATCCCTTGTCCCTTCAAATCATTTTCTGAATCCATTATTTTCTCCCCAGCCCCCTTGCTACTTCCTTAATTCTCTCTCCATGGTCTTATTAGGACTATGACAAAAACCTCTGACTGGCCCCCAGCTTCCCTTGCGCCTCCTTTTTAATCCACATCCCCCCTAAAACAGTAATTTTTGAGTCAGTGTCATTATGCTTCTTTGCTCTACACCCTTCATTGGATTGCAGCAACTGTAGGTAAGGGCTAGACGTTAGGACGGCTTTGGCGCCCTGCATGATTTCCTGAAAGCAGCTTTATCCTTGCTCCACTCCCCCTGACTGTGCAGTTAATACCCAGCTGTGCAGGGCCCAGGCTCCCCAAGAGGCTTCAAGCTTGTGCCATTTCCTCTTCCTCAAACGTCCTCATTCTCCACTTTCCTCCCTTTCCCAGTAAGCCAAATTTCACCCTTCAGCAAGTAGTTCAGGCATTTCCTCCTAAAGTGTCATCTCCCCACATTACTTAAACCTTGAGTTACCGTCATGCTGCATGTATGTTTGTGGCTTCTCTACCACACTGTCCTTGTTTGTTTATAGGTTTGTCTTCTAGCCAGGGCCCCACAAGCAGTACTTACCTCATTTGTTTCTTTGTCCCCCTAGCACTTGACACAATGCCCAGCACACTGTAGGTAGTCCGTGTTTGTGGAATGTAGCTGAAATCACGAGATGCCTAACTCTTTGTTGAAAAATTAAAATTCTTGGGAAGCTACGTTGTAGGCTTCAGGTTTACTGTGATCTCCTAGACCACAGGTGGCGACAAAAGGCCCACAGGCGGACTCTGGCCCTCTACCTTGTTTTATCCCACCCAGTACCTTGTTTCTACCCAGCAGCAGTGCCAAGCTCTTGCTTAACTTAAGGAGTAGTTACATTTATACAGTCCTCAAATTACATTTGGCCCTTTGAAGGCAACCTCGAGGCTAATGTGGTCCCAGTGAAAATGAGTTTGACAACCCTGTCCTAGACTCTGTGTTTACTAGATGAAAATCTATAATAATTAAACACTTTTTAAAAAATTTTCTAGCAAACGTATAGGTATAATGTGGGCTGAAGAGGTGTGCCACTTTCAAAGATGTCTTTGAAAGCTTTCAAAGCTGGCCACAGGACACTTCAGCCTCGTAAATGGCAGAGAAACCTTGAGCGTTTCCCAGCAGAATTCTAGGGGCCCTCCTCTGTCTCGTGATTTCTGCCATGAGTCCATTTGGTGTCCAGGCCAGCTCTGTAGGATTTTTTCTTTAAGCAGTGAAGATTTGTGTTCTTAATCTGAAACAGAACTTAGTGAGAAGGGGTGCTTAAGATGGCCCTTGCTAAATATATTTAATATTAATTTTGACAGTTAAAGTGTTAACTTTATAGAGATCTAAAAATGTGTGGGTGTAAACAGACTTGATCCTGCTGTATATGGCTGTTTACGTGCTCAACACTACTAAGTAAGCACCTGCTACATTCCAGTTCCAGGCTCCAGGAATAGAACAATGATCAAAAACAGACCGAAGTCCATGGAGCTTACATTCTGATGGAGGAGACAATTAATAACAAAAAACATAAGTAAAATATAGACTGTGCAAGATGCTAAGTGCTATGGAGAAAGTAAAGGAAAGATGGGGAGAAACTGGGGACATAGATGTAGGGGAAGGTTGCAGTTTTAAAGGTTGATCAGGAAGTGACTCACTGAAAAGATGACATCTGAGTAAAAACCTGGGAAAGAGAAGGAAGCAAACTTTGCAGATAACTGGAGAATGATTATTCCAGGCAGGCACACCAGCAGACTCAAAACCACCAGGGTAGAAGCGCTGCCCCCCAGCCCCCACCTGATGTGCACAAGGACCACCTGCATGTTAAAGAGAAGAGAGACAGGGAAGGAGTACAGGCATGTGCCACATAGTGACATTTAGGTCAGCCACACGCCCGGTTGATGACAGTGGTGGCAGAAGGTTATAATGGATTCAGAAAATTCCTATCATCTCATGACACCATGGCCATCGCAGCGTTGTGGTGTTATGCATCACCCAGGGCTTGTGGCGATGCGGCCCGTCATGTAAAAGCATAGCAAACACAGTGATGTACAGCACGTAGTGTTTGATAATGATTATAAATAACTATATTACTGGTTATATATTTACTACGCTATAGTTTTATCATTATTTTAGAGCATACTCTTTCTCCTTACAAAAAGTATTTGCCATAAAACAATATGCCATGTCATGCCAGCAGCAGCCTCATACATCTCGTGTTTACTGCATCTATTGATTAAATCATTTTCTCTTGTGCTTGATTTAATATCATGTTGTTTGTACAATAACTCGCCATACTGTCTTGTAACCTAGGAGTAGGTTACACCATGTAGCCTAGATGTGCAGTAGGCCACATTGTCTAGATTTGGGTAAGTGCACTCCATGATGTACACACAACAACGAAATTGCCCAATATACATTTCTCAGAATGTATCCCGGTCATTAAGGTGCATGACTATAAATAGGTGATCTCAGAGAAGGCAGGAGTCCTGGTGATGCAGGGCCTTCAGGTCCTTCTAAGGACTTTAGCTTTGACACTGAGCAAGACAGGGAGCCACTGGAGGGTTGGAGATGAGGTATAGCATGATGTGACTTAGGGTTAAGACTTACTCTAACTACTCTGTTGAGAATAGACTCCTGAGGGCCAAGGTGGAAAGCAGAAGGTAATATAGGAAGTTGTTGTAATCATCCAGGAGAGAAACGATGGTGACTTGAACCAGAAATGGAGTGGCAGCAAGGGCATGAGGAGTTGTCGGTTTCCAACGTGCCATTCTGGCCTTAAAGGTGCAAACAGAGAAGAGAGTAGTCATGGCCAAGGCTGAGGTTTTGTCTAAGTAACTGGAAGGATGGAGCTGGCACTAACTGATGTCGGTAAGGCTGTGGGAGGAGCAGGTTTAAAAGGGCGTTTCAAAAGGTTGTTACTAGACAACTGAGTGGAGTTGCAAGAAAGCAGGTGATTATATGAGTCTGGAGTTCAGAGGTGGGGTCTGGACTGGAGATAAATTTAGGAGTCATTTGCTTGAGACTGGATGAGTTCATCAAGGAAGCAAATATGGATAGAAAAAAAGAAAAGTCCAAGGATAGACCCCACACAGGGAATGGACCTCAGCCCACAGAAACCATGGGGGTGGGGTCAGGTAGGACAACAACCAAAAAAGCACCATGTCTAGAGAAAGCAAGACAGCAGGAAGGAGGGACCAAGTGGGTCAGAAACTGCTGCTGAGAAAAGGAGGCAGAGCACCAAAACTCATCAGCACATCTACCAGTGAAAGTAATTGCTGACTTTGAAAGTAGCAGCTCTAGTGAAATGGTGGAGGTGGAGACAGATTAGATTCTGTAGCAATCAAGAGGAAAAGAATTGGAGAGAGCGAATATAAACAACTATTTTAAGACATTTTGTGAGGTGAGCAGAGAAATGTGGGGGTAATAGAGCAGAAATGAGTGGGAGGGATTCTGTTTTAAGTTGGGAAAATAACTGCATGTCTGCATGTTAATGGAAATGATTCAGTGAAAAGGGGAAATGAATGATTTAAGAGAGAGAGAATTGAGTAAGAGGAAGGTGATGGGATGCATAGTACAAATAAAGGTGACAGATAGGAGCACAGAGAGCTGAGCCAGCAACAAAAGAGAGGGTACAGAATAGAGGTGGGTAGGCAGGTGGTGGGAGCTTGGACGATAGGAGTGTCAGTGTTCTCAGCAGTGGAGAAACTTGATCATCAGCTGAAAGTGAGGCTGGAGGGGGAGGTAGTGTTTAAGGCGAGATGAGAAAGTGCAAAATAGTTTTCTAGGAGTGTGGGACAGGGAACAGACAATGGACGTATAGTAGGATGGTTTTTGGCAGAAGTAAGGGCCCACTGGAGTTCTGCAGTCATAAATATAAGATGAGCCCACAGCCATTTTTCACTGCAAGGACAAAAAGGTGGGGTAGCGCAGTGGTGAGCAGGTGAGCACCTTGAAGAGAGGAATGGATGAGAGAGTCGAGGGTATAATGCAAGGAATTCCCGACGCTGGGATTTGTGCTTGGTAAAAAGGAAGAAAACATGATGGGGTGAGAGACAAAGGTTCTGGTACAGGTTTGTTAACATAGGGGTCCTAGAGAGAGAATAAGCAGGAAAGACGAAAAATGGTGAAAAGAGAGGATGATTAAAACTGAGTTTTAAGAGGGGTTGCAATTAGTGGTGAAGACAAGAACTAGGCCAGTACTGCTCAGACTTTAATGTGCGTGTAAATCCCCTGGTGTTATTATGATATACATGTTGGTTCAGTAAGTCTGGTGTGGGGCAGAGCCCAAGATTTTTCATTTCTATCAAATCTCAGGTAACATAGATGCTGTTGGTCCAAGGATGTTTTTTGAAAGGCAATGATCTAGTTTGTTATTTCTCAATACTAGCAGTGAACTACATCCCCAAGGGGAGTTTAAAAAGTACTGATGCTCAGCCAGTCTTGACAAGTGAGTGACTCAGAGTTCCTCTGGGTTGGATTTAGAATTGATATATTATAAATGTTCTCCAAGTCCTTCTGCAGTGAAGCCAGGATTGAAAAACCTCTGTCCTAGAACATGTGCCTGGAGTGTAAGTGACTTAAAGTCAAGATCATTGCAAGAGGGAGGGGTATGGAACTGAGGGCCAAGATGTTAAAAATGGCATCTTTTGTTGTTAAAATGATCAGAAATTATGACAGAAGTTGTGCTGGATAAAATGGCTATGAATCCAGAGGTCTGTAGATGATTTAAAAATATATAGGAATAAGGTGACATAATCCAATGGCATGAGATTTGAAGCAAAGGTGTTTGCACAGAAAGATCTGGAATAGACAATGCAGAACCAGGAGGAGACTGCCTGGAACCGCAGGCACAGTGGTATGTGGGACTTAGGGAACATCCCCTATCTGAGAGGAATCCAGAATAAACACTAACATCATGAGGAGCTAGATTTTTAGTTAGAGAAGAGTGAAGAAAACAGCCTTTTAAAAATGGAATTTTTGGAGGATTTCACTATTGTGTTCCAAAGCCAGATGGAAAGGTTTTGAGAATTTTGGAGGGTGGTGATGGAGAAGTGGAGAGCAGGATAGAGACTCTAGGATGGGAAGGAGTGATGATGACCTGTCTCATGGAGGGAGGAGGTGGTCTCAAAGCAGGGTGATGGGGCATGCCTGCAAGTACCGAGGCAGGGAGAACAGGGAGGAAGGGTCTCACTAGAAGCTGGAAAAGTCCTGGGCTCCTCTCTTCATTTCTACAGATGTGTTCTAGGTACTTTCTTCAAACTTCAAAGGCATACAAATGAGCTCAATACAGAAAAACAGATCAAAGATGAGCTTCTCTGGTTCAAGTTAGAGTTTGGGGAGGAGGGAGAGCCCCTACAGAGCCCTGGGGCCTCCCCAGAACTTCTGGGACTCCTCGGGGGTCCTCAGAGCTCAGGCCATAATCACTGCTCCAAGACTGATGAGAAACACCCAAGGGAAATGCAACCATGTATAAAAAAAAAGTAAAGACCATATACTCAATAATCATGTTAAGTCTTTTTAAATCTTTTGTCAACTGTTCCAATTGCTCTCTTTCCTCCTTATTATAACCTCCTCAAACAAACAAGTGGTTTTCAGTAATCTTTGGGTTTTTGGTGTCATTTCTGATCAGGAGAACAATACAATTGTTAACTGCTATTACATGCATAGAAGAAACCATAGTTTTGAGCAGTCCTGACTTAGGGCAGGCTCCGAAGAAGCAAACCATGAGACCACGGATTGAATGCAAGTAGTATTTAAGAATGCACGCCCAGGAGAGGTTTGAGTGGGCGGAGCAAGTGGGACAGAAAAGGGAAGCCCAGGAAGAATGCAAATTCAGGGGAATTCTCCAGGAGGTATTTTCAGCCTAATCCCTGCAGGGCTAGTCTGGACAGTAACAACTCAAATTTCAACTGGGATTGGCCAATTTCCTAAGGCTTTTCTCCACACCCTGTGAGACAATGTGGAGGGGAAATTACAGGGTAAACTAGGAACCCCTAGGCACTTCCAGGCAGAGTCCTGAAGCCTGACGCCACCCTGCAGAAAACAGTGTTGGGTATAAGGTTCCTGAAAGAAAAGCACAGAGAGCACAGACACACACTCACGTAGAAGGGATCCAAGGCCAGCTCAGGGGAACCCAACAGCGCCTTCTCAAGTGGAAAGCTTTCTTCATAATGGCGTAGATAACCTAGGTAAAGATTAGGGTAAAATGATTAATGTCACCTTTCAGTTACTGTCGATTTCTGACAATATGAGTTTGCTACCTTCCCCCTTTGCGTTGCTGGCAGGATCATATTGCCA
Organism: Anoura caudifer; assembly: GCA_004027475.1. Classification (NCBI taxonomy): domain Eukaryota; kingdom Metazoa; phylum Chordata; class Mammalia; order Chiroptera; family Phyllostomidae; genus Anoura; species Anoura caudifer. The sequence goes on along the minus strand of PVKU01002505.1, from coordinate 197,947 downwards.
TACACGTAGGTATACCATACTTTGAGAAAATCCAGGTCAAGTGAGTGTGAGTATCTGATCAAATATATTCAGGCATGGCCCTGACTGAATATGCAGTCTGTATTTGAAAACAAAATGTGTGTTTTAGAAGTCCGCTGCTTTATGTGGATTCCATTCTCATTCTCACTTCCATTAGTGTAAATACCAAACATGGTTTCCTGTTTCAAAATTTACATGATTACAAAGAGTTGCTCTTATCTACTTTTTCATACATTTTTTTTTCCAGGATTGTGGTTGGTCTTTGTTTTTCCCTTTAAATTGTGGCCTTGCTTCTACAGATTAGAAGAGCATTATTTTAGAGTTGCTACATTAGATTTCATTTAGAGCTGTGCCGCACCAAGCCCACTGACAGACTCAGAGATTAATTTCCAGACCTCTTGTGGTGCTAGAGAAGCTCCTTAAGATTTTGAAAATGGCAACACTATTGACTCCCTACTGCTAACAGTTACCTGTATTCACATCCACACTAACACAAAAGGAAGGTTTAAATGTGGTAAATATCAATGTTGTTTTGTTTATGGGAAAAACCTGTGCATAAGAGGGAAAAATCAGAAGCAATTTACAGGACAAGAAATAGTTTATCCTTTATAGGACAGCTTGTAGAGATATATCTCCCTTCTTTCATTCCGCAGGGATAACATTGCTGTTGCTAAATTGATAGTAATTGCATAGAAAAAAATGTAGCTTAATAATTTTGAACACTCATTTCTGAGGTCAGGTTCCCCAGAAGCAAACTGTGAGCCAAAGATCTAATGTTAGTGATATACAAAAGGAGAGATTCGGGTATGCCTACATGCTGTTTGGATTATATTGAGAGTTGGTAGAAAACCTTTTTTCCTCAACTATTTTGGCTTAGATACATCTCCAAATATGTGTTTACAACATTTTAGAATAAGTGCATTTTCAGGGAAATTTAATCCATATGTTTCAGCAAGTCTACGCATAAATTGTCGAAATGTTATTTTATTTGTAAAGTGCATAAGATGCCTCTTGAGTTTTTAAAACAGTTCCTATACTCTTTTCTGAAAAGCTACAGGTAGGTTGCCAAAAGTAAACAATTGAAACAGCAAAAGATTTGAGTTCAGTATGAAATGCTTAGCCTGTTATTGTTGATTGGGTTCTGGGCCTGGCAGCGGTACATTCCCTGTTCTTGCCTGCAGGGCAGAGTGAAAACAATTTGAACATTGGATTACTCAATGGGTTCATTGACATTTGAGAATGCCATAGTCCAGACAGAATCAATGTGTTTGGCAGGTGAGTGATAAATACTTCACATGACCTCAGAAAGTTACTTCCTCCCAGTTTGCAGAAGTTCATAGCATGGAGCGGTGTTATACATATTGCAAAACACAACTAGGACAGACAGATGTCAGGGCATACATACCAGGGAATCACCTATTTATCTTGTGCATCTTTAGGTAGAATGGTTGAAAAATGAAGACATCATCGATCCTGTTGAAGATAGGAATTTTTACATTACTATTGATCACAACCTCATCATCAAGCAGGCCCGCCTCTCAGATACTGCAAATTATACTTGTGTCGCCAAAAACATTGTTGCCAAGAGGAAAAGCACGACAGCAACTGTCATCGTGTATGGTGAGTGAGCTTCTGGAGTCTCAATCTGGTTCACATCAAAGTGCAGATCTCATTTTAATTTTAAAACATCAAGTGCGAGGCTTCTTTGCAATGCCTGTTGCTACCCTCTTCCAGCTTCTCACATGACAGTGAGGTTTGATTCCCTCCCAGATACCCATAGAAAGACTAGACTTGGAAATGCCTAGCTCTTTGTCAGTCAGTTTATAGGACAGTGAAGAAATCTATTTAAGTGCAACTGAGTTCCTAAGCCCTCCCCTCTTCCTACCCCGGACCACCAAGATCTAGAGTGAATTTGGAGCAAAGATGCGTAAAGCAGCTTGCTGCTAATTCTGTGAACCTTAGTTCATTCCAGTGATTGCAAAGCCTCAGATGGATTGGACCTGACATGTTTGTTCCCCACACATATCACAGCAACTTTAGCCTCCTGGAACTTGATTCACACCCTCCATCTGGGCACCGAGAGTATAGAAAGGACTGCCTTCACCATGTGGCTCTCATCCTAACCATGAGGAAGTTTCCACATCGTGACGTCTTCTAGAATCTTCCCCACCACTCTCTGGCCCTTCCTAATCTATCTCATTTCTAAGCCTATCATTTCTGCTGAAATAGTAAACCATTCTCTATTCAGTTTTGCTGTGGCATATGATTTATATTTTATCTCCTGTCTGGTTTAGAACTCAGTGGTGTTCTAGTCATTTCATGAGTAGTTCCCTCTCTCCAGCTACATAATCTTTAAGCTTGTTTATGCACTAAGAGTCAACTATATAAATGTATGCATTTCTCACAGTTTTGACACACAGTAGGTCTTCATATTCTTAATGAGTCATTGTCTCAGAGGAAACTGAACATCCCTGTGAAGGACTTTGAGGTTATGCCACCTCCTGAATGACATGACTGCCACTTGGAACATAAGAAAGCTTTTCAAGGCTGCTTCAGTGTTCAATGACATTCCAGGGGCCTTAGTACCTGGATGACTCTGAAGGAGTGACAGCCACCAGCAAATATCTGGCTCAGGGTACTTATAGCAGAAAATACCATTTGGACAGACGTGCCCTCATGCTGTAGGGAGCTCTGAGAACAGAAAATGCTGTGATGTTCCAAAGGCTGAATCGTGGTGATGCTTTAAACTACCATTTTCATCACAGGACAGATGCATACTATTTTCTTTAATTCTGTGAATACTCCAAGGTTTAATTATCCAGTCATGCTAATCACTGTGTTGAATTATAAGCAATTGCTTTCTTAAGTCACAATGAAATGTTTCTTACTTTTTGTCTTTTTCTAAACTAAATAACTTAACAGTGTTGAAAATGCAAAAGAGAAATGGGGCACATCACAGCACATACCAGTAATAAGTAACTAATGAAGGCAGACTCTATATGATATGTCACATGGATGTTTCATACACATGCAAATCTCTTCTCCTACGGAGAGCATACTTTCAGTATCCAATAAATACAATCAATAATCGCAAGTAATCAATAATTGCAAGCCAAACACTGTCTTTAGGAAGGATCAAATGTAAATAACAAGATTTTGAGTTCAAAACAACATTGGACTAGGGGCCTGGAGTCTTGTGGACCAATTCTGACTTTCTGTCGGTCCACTTAACCAGGGTGCTTGGAAGCCCTTGCCACTTTCTCCATAAAATAAAGGAATAAGCCTAGGATCTCCAAAAACTTTTCTTTTCTCTAAAAGTTTATGATTATTCATTTCTCATGAAAATTCTAGCTGAGCAACACATGTATACATGACCCTAAATATCAGCTTACCAATACGGTAGTTAGAAAATTTATAGGGATAATTCTACGACATTTGGAGCTTTGTCAAGTTGGGCAGGTTAAGATGCTTTTTGAAACACTAAGACTCTGTTTATCAACCAACTATTTGTCTTTTTTAGGGCCTCACATACATAAATTGTCCAAGTCTCACAGGTTGAGCTCTCAAAAAGTCCACAGAAAACATATACATCTAACAAGGATTTTATTTTAGAAGCAGTTATATAGACTTATTTTTGTTAGTGTCATTTTTAGATTGAAAATATATACATTGCAGAAAATCTGGGAAGTACAGAATGGCCAATTAAAAATACCTATTACTCTCATCATCTTGTCATCCAAAGATAGTGATAAAAACATGAGTGATATATATATATATACACTACTGATATTTTCTATGCATAGATAAGATTTTTAAATAAAGGAGATAAATACCTTTTAACTTAAAACATAATATTGAAATATCCATTTATTACTAAATAGACTTCTACAACATCACTCTTAATGGCTGCCTAGGAGGCAATCACATGAACATACATGGTTCCTTTACCATTTTCCTATTGTTGAACATTAGAGTTGTTTTTAATTATTGTTACATAAAAAATAACTCTGTTTTGAAAAATACTATTGTCTGAGTCTGTATGTATTTGAAGGTGATACATGCATGATTGTTCCCTAATGCGCAGGCCTCTGGAAAGGAGATGAAGTCATGTGATGGGCACATAGCAGGTTTGCATTACTTGAATGGCTAACACTTTTCTTTACTATCAGGAGGCATGTGCATATAGTAGTTGTGTCACGTCCCACCTACCAACAAATAATTTTTGTTAGAAGTGCTTAATTACAAAAAAAGTCATGGACTCACATTTTTAAAGTACTAAAATATGTCAGAGTAATTTCTAAGGTGAGATCTCAGAGGTAAATAAAGAATACAGAGTTAGAGTATAGGTTTTATAATTTGATCTGTAGTGACATCTCCAGCAAACACCATAATTAGCCTTTATACACAAATAGGTGTTCATTTCAAATACATCAACTAATTGCCACTTCAATCAAATAGCTACTCAATTAGTAAAAAATCCAGCAACATAAGACTTTGTTTTTTAGCCAGGTTCAATGGTTAGTTAATAAAACCTACTAAAAGTCCTTAAAAAGGTTCTAAAGTTCACATGTGCTAAAGAAAAATAATTAATCATCTGTTATTAAGAAAAGACAGAATGATTTTATTGAGTTCCCATGTTTCAGACCCACTGACAGCCTTGGCATATGAATGTAAACATTTATTATTTGAGATAAGCTGTCAAAAGTAATTTTTGGAGCTTGACTAGGCAAAGGGATATATTTTGTTTTAAAAAGAACACTGGCCAAGGAATGGAAAACATAAATTCTATTTACTTTTTTGAGTAGGTGAGTAAATGTTGGTAATTCACTTTATTTATCTCTGTGCTGAGATTCTTCAGCTCTGTGATAAAACTGGGAATGGAATGATGTCCCAGGTTCCTTCCAGCTTTGAACTGTCTGGTCACTAGGGAGATAACTTTCTGTTTCTGTGCTGTGTGTGGTCTGTGTGTCTGTGTGTGCACACACATACGCTCAATCTACATTTTATTATTTTCCTCCTCCTAGTAAACGGTGGCTGGTCCACCTGGACAGAGTGGTCTGTGTGCAACAGCCGCTGTGGGCGCGGGTACCAGAAACGCACACGGACCTGCACCAACCCAGCGCCACTCAATGGCGGTGCCTTCTGCGAAGGGCAGAGCGTGCAGAAGATAGCTTGTACCACATTATGCCCAGGTAAATAAACCATGGTTCTCATTCCAAATGTCTCCTCCCCTTCTAGAAATATGTTTTAAGGGATATACACAAAGCCTTGTCCTTGACTGGATGTGTGATAAACATTATTTAAATCTATCATATCATTCAATGCATACATTGCTGGAAAATAAAATATTTCCCCCCACAAGAGTACTTAACTTTATTATCTAGACATGAAAAATAATATAAAACAGGAGATTAAACATTTATAAGCATAATCCTTCTCTATTACTAAACAAAACTGCTGAAAACAAGACTGCAGGTTCTGTAATTCAAGAGTTTCAAACAGCATTGAAAGTCACATGTTTCAGGAATAGCAACCCTTGATCTCCAGAAAGCCATGGACATTAATAGGAATGGAGATTCAGAAAACGTCTTAGACTGAAATATTGAATATTTGGTGTCAGTTTCTGGGCAAGTACAAATAAAACATTTGGAATGAATTAAAAAGAAGTCTAAGCTTTGCGACATCTGAGCTAATGGATTCTGAAAGTACAGTGCAGTCCGAGCTTTATTACCTGTCAGTGTCAGTCACCTGCTTTGTGAGTCACTTGCCAACATTGCATCCCTGCTGCCTCTGAGCATCTTTCTGTGCTATTTTATATTGTAACCTGCTCTCATTCCTGTGTAAATTGAAGTTAATATTCACCAAGCCAAAACTCACTAAACTGCCTAATCAATAAATTGAAAATTTGGCTAAAATTGTGTTTGAAATAATTCATAAATTCAGTGCATTCCATTCAGGTAGCTATTGTATTATCAATTTCATTCTTTAGAAACACAGTCTTTTTACTTCCTTTTGTTTTGCCTAATTTTTGCCTAGTTTATCCTTTAATACAATCTTTCTCAGAGATGGGTTGAAGAAATGAACTGAAAAGAAAAATGTTGTCTCTATTTTATATTCTTATGTTAATTTCCAAATATCAAAATAGTATGCTACACTGAACCCTTGAGAGCTTTTATTTATGGAACAAATTTTGATACTTAGCAAGGTTTATAATTTCAGTGTTTTATCTGGTACTGTTCTGTATTTTACCTAGATGGCAACTCCCACAATTGAAAATGCATTGAACATTTTGAGTTGAAATAGGTGTGTGTGTGTGTGTGTGTGTGTGTGTGTGTGTGTGTGTGAGTGAGAGAGAGAGATTTGGGATGGTCTAGGTCAAAGCTCATGCCTTTTCTCCAGACAGCTGAGAGCTTATCTAGCTGCACTTATATAGGCAGCTCTGTGTGATTGAAGTACTAATACTTTCATCTTTTTTCATGTGCCCATGTTTATATCTCTATATATATTATGCATAATATATTTATACAGTAACTTGAATATGAAATCATATAGTAAACTATTACAATAATATAATTTCTATCAATAGCAGGTATAGGATGCTATGTACATTAGATGTTTAACAAATTATATTTAACATTATTACATTGGATTCTAAATAATCATAATTATTTAAGTGTTTCAGGAAAAATTTTTGATTATTTGTCAATATTTTTATCCTATTAATGTAAAGAACCTTTAAAGAATGCATTTTAAAAATGACCTTAGTGAAATTTACCTTACATTTTTAACTTAGAAATTGAAATTGTTTTTAAATAGAGATATTTCAGCTCATTAGCACTGAAATTACTGCCAAATCAGCCAGCAAAAATAGGAAGAAAGGGAGTCAATTTTAAATGACTGGATCACAGCAGAAAATTAAAAATGACTAAATATAATTTTCAAATAAAAATACAAATGTATTACATTATAAAATAATGGAATGGAATCATCAAATACTAAATGGAAAATAGTCTTTTTAAGAAGGTGTTGAAGATCTCAAGAAATCAATTAGCCTGGATGAAAAAATAAAATAAAAATAGTGTATAGAATACTCATAGATGATGGATAGATAAATAAATACAAATTTAGATAGACAGGTAGATAGCAGATATAAATGGTAAATGGATGGATAGGTGGCTGGATGTATGGACAAGTCAGTACCTAGGCAGATTTCTTCTTCCCCACACTACCAACCTTTTCTCCTTACCCCCATAGAGGTTTACTTGCACTGCCCATATGACACTATACATGAAGGAATTTGGGGTCCAAAAGGAAGGCCCCTAGTTTTCAATACAAAATCCAAATGTTTCTCCTTTGATAGAAAAAAGAGGCACCCCTGTGACTTGCTTTCATATGGCTGTCAGGGACAACTTTGGCTTCTGTGTGTCCCACTAAGCTGCGTTGCTTGGTCAGCGAGTAAAAAGTCACACAGCTCATAAGGAGAGCTCGCAGGGCCCAGTGGATGTGTGCAGAGCACACTCCACTCCCAGCAGTTGACATAAATGCAGTACCCCTTGATGGCCCATTTTCTCCAGCTGGTTTTGTTTTATACTTGAGCTCAGCTCCCTGTGCCTCAAGAGGCTCCTTGTCCATGTGACCTGATACTGTTTTTTTTTTGTGGCAGTGGATGGCAGGTGGACCTCCTGGAGCAAGTGGTCTACTTGTGGGACCGAGTGCACGCACTGGCGCAGGCGGGAGTGCACGGCACCAGCCCCCAAGAACGGAGGCAAGGACTGTGACGGTCTGGTCCTGCAGTCCAAGAACTGCACTGATGGGCTCTGCATGCAGAGTAAGTCTGTTTGAGCCAACAGCACATGCCTGGGAGACCTGGGATCTAACCATTGGGGATTCTTTGCAGGAAATACTAGAAATTAAAAATTATTTGAACAACAAAAAAAAAAATGCAGTAATATACCAATATTCTAGGTCTCTCCTGAGTTGAAAAAGGTAAACTCCTAGGAACCAAAAGGAATAACTGTGTCATTAGCAAATGACACAGTATTTGCTTTCCCATGAGCAAAGTGTGATTTAGTCATCTCCAGGGAGAGGCTGTCATTCTTTCCAAACCAGGGAACTGCCACTCAGTTTTATCAGAGTGCTCCAAAGGGCACCCTAAATGCCTTATGGAGTCATGTGACTTCCCCAAATAAGCCATGCCTTCCTAATGCATGGCTGTTAGCCAACTGAGACCCATGGGATATGTAAGATGGATAAGGACAGCAGACACTTCTGCAGGTAGACTTTCCCAGTTACCAGAGTTTAGTGGGAACATCTTCACAGCTCTTTCAAAATGATGGGTTTTGTTAAAAATTATGTTTATTTAAAGGAAACAATGTTAATAAAATATAAAATTTTAAAATGGGTGTAGATGATTGGTTCAGGAATATAATAGGTGCCTTAAGCTAAGTACTCCTCATTTTTTTCATGGCTTTGTTCTGTGAGTTTTCTTAATGAGATGAGATGGTTGTTTGATTTCTATACCTACAAATTCTTACCCTTAAGGAGTATTGTACCCTTATTAAGGTGCCTTTTGTACCCTTATTAAGGAGCCCTTAGATGTACAAAATTTACCATCTCGCTCATGACCGTGAGTTAAGGTACTAAGAATTGTTCTGCAATGACTAGATCAAACAATGTATTATCTTTGTATCTTAATGGCAGCTAAATGTTGACATTTCTTATGACACGTTACAAATTACTTACGAATACAGACAACCAAATATATTTGTGTAGAAGCTTTTACGCATAAAATATTCTGTTTTTACCATATCTATGAAGATCTGTTTACCTTTCAAAGTCTACACACACAGGGACCTTTAAAAAGAAAGTTTATTTAAAATACAAATGAGTAATTATGTTACTGACACAGAATAAAAATTCAATAGGCATTTTGTTTTTCTGGGCACGGTAGGTTCCATTCTTTGAAAATGGCTACTGCTGAGTATAAAAAGCACAGCTTCTGGTTGTGATTAGAGACGACTGCTGTGCATCTTGCTAAGCTTGTCCCTGAAACACAAGAATGAAAAGAATGCAGCTGTTTTACTAACCATTTATCCAGATACAGCATTTGTTCCTCTAGGCATGAATTTGAGTGAGGATTAAAATAAAAACATATGTCGCACAGGTTATTCTTTTAACATTTTTATGATTTAGTATTATTCTTTAATTGTTTACAAATTAATTCATGTGATTAAAAAGTAGCAAAATTTGAACTTCCTCTTTCTCTCTCTTTCTCTCTCTCTCTCTCTCCCCACTCTCCTCTTCTTCCCTCCCATGCTTCTGTCTCAGTATTATATTTTAACTTCGGGTGATTTAATGCCTGCTACTTGCATTAGACTTTACTGACAAGACTGACTACACACAAAAAAAGTTGAATGCATAAATTCAAAATAGGATTTGGGGGCAGAACAGTAACAAAAAAGAAAGAACAAAAGAAATGTGGTCTGCTTCCAAATCTTGGCTATTATAAATAACACTGCAATGAACATAGGGGTGAGTATATTCTTCTGAATTAGTGTTCCAATTTTCTTTGAGTGTATCCCAGAAGTAGAATTGCTGAGTCATAAGGCAGTTCCATTTGTTGGCTGCATCACTCTGCATACCCACCAACAGTGCATGAGGGTTCCCTTTTCAACACATCTTTGCCATTTATTGATGACAACCATTCTGACAGGTTTGAGGTCCTATCTCATTGTGGTTCTAATTTGCAATTCTCTAATGATTAGTGACAAGTGCCCATCAGTAGATGAATGGGTAAAAAAGCTATGGTACAGTAACACAAGAGAATATTACTTGGCCATAAAAAAGAAGAAAATCTTACCCTTTGCAACAGCAAGGATGGACCTAGAGAGTATTATGCTAAATGAAATGAGCCAGTCAGAGAAAGACAAATACCATGATGATCTCACCTATATGTGGAATCTAATGAACAAAATAAACTAACAAAGTAGATACAGACTCATGGATACAGAGAACATACTGACAGCCGTGAGAAGGGAGGCAGTTGGAGGTAGGGTGAGAAGGGTGAAGAGATTAAGCAAAGAAATAAAAGAAAGACTCATGGACACAGACAATAGTGTGGTAATTGCCAGAGGGAAGGGAAGGTAGGAGGTGCAGTAGACGAAAGTTAAAAGGGGATAAATGATGATGGAAGGAGACTTGATTTGGGAGGTAAACACACAATACAATATACAGATGACATGTTGTAGAATTGTATACCTGAAATCTATATAACTTTATTAACCAGTGTCACCCCAATAAATTCAATAAATAAATAAATAAAGTAAATAAAAACAATAAATAAGATGATATACATCAGGGATCATTATATATCAGGGATAATAATGCAAATGAATTAAATTCATCTGTTAAAGGAAATTCAAAATTGTGGGGTGGGGGGTCAAAACCCACTTTCATACTGTTTATGAGAGACAAAATGAAATCATAATTATAGAGAAAGATTTAAAGTTAAGAAGAGGAACTTACAATATAGTTGAATCTTTATTTTATAATGTTCAACTAATGGCTTTGATTATCTGATTGGGCTATTGTTAATTTAATTCCATTTCTCATTGTGCCTAAGTAACACATCTTTGAGATTGTGTTTGCTTGCAGTTTTAATTTAGATTTTTGCTTTTAGATATTCTAATCATTTTTTAGAATGTTTAGTTTTTCATAGAATATTTAATCAAAAGTTTTCTAAATTGTTTACCAGGCTATCAATTGTATGTGTAAGATGTGTTAGAAATCCAGGTGCTTCCTCAACATCAATTAAAATTTTTAAAAGGCTTTGAGGTTTACTTACAGTTATATAATATTTTAAAGACACAATAATGCTAAACATTAGCAAATGTGCACTAAAGTGGAAACTCTTGTATTTTACTAATGGGAATACAAATTTTTACAATTATTGGGGAGGTGATTTGACAAAATGAATTAAGAGCTTTAAAAGTGTTCATAGCCTTTGACACAGTAATCCTACTTCAGTGAATAAATTCTCAGTAAGTAATATGAATTGCTAAAATATACACATGCTAAATATGTCATATTCTTTTTATTTTACTGTAGAGAAAATAAGAAACCTGAAAGTCCAATATTAGAGCAGAGGTTAAGTAATACATGCATCTTCCATAAGGTGTAATATTATATAGGCACTGAAATATTTATGATGGTTTAACATGAAAAGCAGAATATAGATTTATAGATGCATTTTGTCATAAGTATGTAAAAGTAAGTTTTAGGAAATGATGTATGATATTTATGCATTTATGCTTGTGACATTAAAACTGATTGTTTTTCTTTTTCAATATGCATTCTATTCTCCATATTTATTATTTTTAGTATTTCATTGTGTTTATAATTGTAAATAAGTTTTTAACAAAGAGATGTTGAGGATGACCTGAAACAGATGCGTCTCATAAGCAGAAGTCTCAGGATTTGAAATGTAGCAAAATCACTGATATGTCCTGGGAATTTGGTCACATTGATTCAATTAGATTAGATTTAAATTAGATTACCGAAAAAGTATTTGCACAAAATGCTTGCATAAAGCCCTACTTGTATAAAACCCTATGTGGCAAGAGTTACTTATAGCCATTAAATGAAGTGTGTTTATAAAAGGATTTGAAGACATGGGGATTTGGAACTGAATTATAGTTTTACATTATTTCCCAGTTGCCTATTATATATACCTTGCAAACATACTTATCCTTGAACTCTTTGATAAATTGGATTTATTATGTGGTGCTGTGTAATTTCATTTGTGAAACAATGTCATGGTCTTTAAGCAATTCCAGAAGCTCTACTAAAATTTTTAGGCCATTCGTACACATTAATTGATACTGAAGTGTAATAGATATCATGTACCTATTACACCGGCTATATTGTCATTCGCCTGAAAAGTAATTCCTACACTGGAGACACTGCCTTCAGATTAAGAACTTCCAGAAATTGGTGTTATTTCACCAGAATGCATTTTTAAAGGAGAATTTAAAACCCTCAGACTCACTTAATGTCCCAGAAAGAAGCTGAAAATTTGGGGTTTATAATCACATTGTTAATTTTAAAAAACAATTTAAAAACTGGAATCCTTTAGTATGCTGAAGGTATGACTTGGAGTATTTTCCACTATTGAAAGTAATTGAACGCTCATGTCTGATATGTCCGATATGAGACTATACTTCGTAATACTACAGAATAATGTATCTTATTCAAGAGACAGTAATGAAAGGTCCATTGCACTGTGTACCCATTAGGTTTCTTTATATCATTCCTAAAATTATATGAAAGTAGCCCCTGGTTTTGCTATATAGTTTTGAAATAGGATTTACTTGAAATGGCTATGTTGAGAAAGAGAGACAGACAGAGGGAGACAGAGAGAGAGAACACTAGACGCAGAGAAAAAAGATACAGAAGAAGAAAAAAGCACTTAGGACAATCTCCGAAAATGCTAAGACAATAAGTATATTTACCTTTTTACCTTTTATGTTGAAATACAATTGTATTACCAAGACCAAACAACTTTGAACTTTTATGATTTCTATAATGAATATGTAGTAAAGTCTACTTTGTCATGGTGGCATGTAATGGTTTAGTCCATGCTTACTTTTTCCTTTTCAAAACAGCAATCCATGGACTATATATGTGGCTTAGGCCAGAAATGGTGCTTTATATGTATTTATGAATATGCTCAATTAGATTATTATATTATTGCCTCCATGCATACGAACTTTAGTTTTTAATCCTATTTGAAGTAATGGCATCCCACACAGGGATATGTACCAGTTCAAATCTGAATTTAGAATTACTCTTTCTTGCTGAAGAGGGTTAATGCCACAGTAGACAAATTAAAAACTGCAATTTACAAACAAGAGCTGCCTGGAATTGTGTCTGCATCAGTGAACTTCCTGACTTCGGGAAATTAAAATGTTATGCAGCCTGCAAATTTAGCACTTTGTACTCATTAAAAAATTTACATGTCACACAGCTCTTAATTCTCACATACAGAGGAAGTGGTGGAGTTATGTGTATAAATTGTGGTGTGGACACATTGCACACCAGGACCCTTGGAACCCCAGGTGCATTTAATGTGAGGAAATAATTTACTTTACAAATAATCTTTTCTTGACTTTAGAATGATGTGTTTATGACCACCATAATAGGCATTTGAGAATGTGCTAGTCAGTTTCCAGTGAAATTCTTGTCAACACAGCAATTTGATAGGGAATGCATAATTGTGAGTGTCAGACAGTGAGTGCTTTTATCTACGTCTGGAAGCCGATGTCAGAATCGTGCTTGTACAGTCCTTGATACACGCAGCCTCGCAGCTGGCAAATAAATATTCTATATGTGGACCAGCAGCCCAACACAAGCGCTCTGCTGTCTACAGTGTAATAAGTGTGGTTTGCTGTTGCTTTTTTTCCTTACTGGTAAAACGTTTTGTTTTCCTAGTTTTGAAAACAGGGATATGGTTAGAAACTATAAGGCACAGAAACCTGCTGAACACCTGTGGACCCCACACATGTTAGTGTGAGAAGGGAATGCAAGGTCTTCAGCTTCTGTGGTGGAAAGGAACCCCTTAGGGATTCAAGAAAGGTGCCACCTTTTACAACCACAGTAGAGTGTGGCGTTCTTTGAATCACATGAGTGCAGGGCCTCGGCTGTCAATGACCTTTTCTTTTTGACTAAAAAACTAGCAGATGTGGTAATGTGTGCTAGAAGTCAGCCTTTTCAGGACTCTTGTCATTTTTCTACCATATGCCTTTACTACCATGGATTATAATGTCATTGCCTTTGGATTTAATAGTTCATTATTCTTCTTAAGGAACATTGATGGGGATAGATTCTACTTCATTAAAAACATGTGGGTAATTGAACCGTGGGTTTGATGTTACCCTAGTGCCAAGCTAAATTTCAGACATTTATTCTATACCTACTGTGAATCACAAGATAAGACTTTCGCATGCTGAGAGGTTAATTCTGAGCTATCCGTTCTCAGAAGGCATGGTTGCTACTGTCAGGAAAGTGGCTGTGGACCAGGTTGGTGACGATGGCCTGCTCCCCTGTGCAGGCTGGAGCCGAAGTTTGGTACAACGGCAATTCAGCAACTGACATCAGTGATAAGCAAATGCTCTTTTCAGTTTTTGTTGGCATGTCCTAGAATTTATGTATTCATTTATTTGGAGATCCTTAAACCCCTGTCAATAAATAAACCCTCAGAAGAGTGGTAAATTATAATAAATGACCTGAGTGTCTTTGACAGTCCTGACCTTTGACATCATTAGTGCAGTCCTGATGGGCTGGCTCAATACAAACTGACCTAAAAGGGAAAAACAAAACCTGGACATGTTTACATTGAATGGCCCTTGAGGTTTTTAATAAGAACACTTGCATCATAAAAATGTAATCTGGGTGAGAAAAACCACACATTTTGGCTTCAGGTATAGTCACTACTGGCAAAAAGACCAAGCAGCCAGATTGAGGAGAGGAAAAAATTCACCAAGAACAGAGATTCTTCTAATGCTAAGATCACAAAAATGAGGACATCTTTTGAAGTCATCTATTCTACTTTAAATAGATAAATATGACTTTTCTCTAACCCAAAATTTAATGATTTAAAAATATATAGAATTGCTTTCATAAACTATAATTGAGTTATATTCATAATTTATATTCTGACCCCATATGAGGTATGAGTTAGCATCTATGTTTTTACTTCTCACAATGCTATAAAATCTACTTACATGTATTAAGGTCACAGAAGAAGCTTCACATTGTATAATGAGTAAATCTTGAAGGCAAACAAGAGCACTTTATAATATTCCACCCATGTTCCTTTGGCCAGGAATTTGATAATTAATTTAAAGAAAGTTTGAATTTCCAGCTTTGGGGGAAATAAAATTTACTGTATCACATGTATTTTAGTTTAAAGGAATTGCATATGTCATTTGAATTTTATCCACTTTCTACCCAATGCAGGGACTTTAGGCCCTGGAATAAATTGCTTCTGACTCCCATCTATTGTACTATGTTAAATGTGGCCAAGCTGAAGCAAAATTGACCTAAGTTTAATTCAATAAAACTAAAAAAAAAGTCCAAAAACACCATACATCTAGAACTTTTAATAATCCCCTAATAACAGCTCTGTCTTGTAAAGGAAGAAACTGAGGTGTAAAATTCAAACAGCCTATGCAATGCCCACAGGAAGTTAGTGTAAACACCAACATATAAACCCAAATCTAATCTGTCTCATTCTAAAATACTTCTTTTTTCATGCGGGCTCTTAGATGGTGGAAGCTATCAGCTGGCTATCAGCTTTTCTTTTGCTTTAAAATTGTATTTCTTCTGATGGGTAGTGTCCCTCCAATTATTGATGTTTATTCTTTTTTCCTACAGGTATCACTTAAGGAAAGTAATATTTCTCTCTTAAATATGCATTTATTGCAGGGTTTTATGCCAAATACAATGCTATGATCATACATTAACAGCTACATTATTCTAGGTTGGTTCTCTGGTTACATTAGAGTAGAAATACCCAAGTTTGGTGCATCTCTTACCTTGCCCCATGCTTAAAACAAAAGGCACTGTTTGGAAGCTGCTTCATTTAAGGGCAAAAACCTCTCTATTATTTTAGCATTATTTCATTCAATCACTGAAATGCAACTGTAAGCCATGAACATATCAAGCCCCTTTCTACTATGTCCTTGTCTCTCCTCATTTAAATCCTCTAGTTAAAGCCCAGACAACACTTAAAAACACCGTTGGGGCTAATCCTAGGAGCTGGGCACCCTGTCTTTGCTGTTTCACCAGCTTTGTGATGTTAGTCAAGTCCCTTTGCTACTCTGTGCTGCTGCTCCTTAGTCTGCAGATAAAAGAGGTTATGGTGGTGACGCAGGGGATAGTCGGGGGGAAGAAACTCCAAATGTGTCTCAGAGCTAAGACAAAGAATATTGGTACAGGACAGAGACCCTGTTCTAAGACCAGTTGTTCCTGATTTCTGGAAAAGCACTGAATTGTGGTGAATCATGAATGCACCTGCGCAGAAGATGCTACATGATCCTTGCTTTATTATAGTAATGTTATAATAAATTAACATTGTGGGACCCCCTTCTCTGGTGGCCAATCAAGGAAAATCATAAGACCACATGCGCAGTAGCTTTAAAGTTATATAACTACTTGTACATGTGCAATGGAACCCCATGAAAACTCACCAGGAAAGATCCACCCTCTAAGAGTACAATCCCTCCAGCCCCTGAGGTCAATCTCTGCTCAGAGATGACCTACTTCCATGTTCTGTGGAGTGTACTGTTGCTTAATAAATCTGCTCTCTCTCTCTTTCTGCTATAAACTCTCTATGTTCAGTTCAATTCATTGTCCACGATCACCAAGAACCTGGTTACCTGTGCCCACCTGCAACAGTTTGAAATTCTAATCCCTGATTTCTTTTTCTTTTAATAATATTTTTAAAGATTTTATTTTTTTATTTTCAGAGAGATGGGAACGGAGGGAAGGAGAAAGAGGAGAGAAATGTTGATGCATGAGAGACATATCGATTGGTTGTCTCCCACACACTCCCAACCAGGGACCTGGCCTGCAACCCAGGCATGTGCCCTGACTGAGATATGAACTGGTGACCCTTTGGTTTGTAGGTTGGCGCTCAATCCACTGAGCAACACCAGCCAGCGCTAATCCCTGATTTCTTTTTACTGCAACAGCTTTGAGTTGGGAGGAGGTTTATGTATTAGTGAGGGGATAGACCAGTTTTGAGGAATTTAAACCTGCCTAGTGATGCTCAGAAGTTCTGACATTTCCCATACCAGTAGACTTGCTTGATAATTTTTTCTATTAACATACTATCTATCGCATAAAACAGCATAATTATCTTTTTAAACAAATTAATCAGAGTCCTGGTTAGCGTGGCTCAGTGGGTTGAGCACCAGCCTGAGAACCAAAGGGTCGCTGGTTCGATTTCCAGTCAGGGCACATGCCTGGTTTACAGGCCAGGTCGGGCTCCCAGTAGGGGGCATGTGAGAGGCAACCACAGATTGATGTTTCCCTCTCTTTCTCCTTCCCTTCCCCCTCTCTAAAAATAAAATTTAAAAATATTTCTTTTAATTAATTATAGAATCATGATCATTTTTTGGCTATCACCTATTCATAAAGCAGGAAAGGAATTTTTTTCTAAGACCAGAACAATTGAGCCAGTTGCAATTTATTGGGAAAATTAAGACTTAGACATGGTCTCTGGCAATATTTCTGACTTTTCCCAACTATAAACCCACCAAATAGGCTATGTTTGGGCACAAATTGTATGATTATGGGCCATGGACTTAATAATGACTTGTTACTTACTACAGTATAAAACCAAGGAAAACTCTCTTTTTTTAAAGATACTTGGGCATGGACTCTCATCATTTATAATAGTTGGACATCAGCTGAAAAATAGGGGCAACCCCACCTCGAATCTAGAGGGTGACCTTGTGAAAGTTAGAAAAAGTCATCCTTTCCTCCTGTCACTTTGCCACCATCAGCCACAAAATTGTTATGCCGGCAATCCAAATCTACAGTCAATACAAGTGTGAATGGAGTCCCCAGAGATGGACATTGCAAAACTCTCACTTCCTGGGCTTCACTGCCAGGAGAGTGAAATCAAATTTTAGTCTCAACATTTTTGCTAACTTTAACATATCACTTCCTACCTTGGGGATGTAGTTTCCTCATCTGGAAAAAGATGGACTAGATAACCTCTTAAAATGATGTCTTGAGCAATAATGAAAGGTTTCTTGGCATAAGGAACATTCCAGTAGCTGTGTAAGGCAGCCTGTCTGCTCAGGTTTTCAAACTGTTCATGTTTTCACCTAGTTTTTCTCCACAATGGAACTTCTTCCAATCCCTATTCTTCCATGTCAGGAAAATCTCTCCACTGGAAAATACATGTTTTTTAAAATTACAAAACAAAACAAAACACCCCTGAAATTATAAAAAAAAACGAAACCAGGAGATCATAGGGCATGAGCATGCCCCATAGCCGAAGCACTTCCTGGGATGGCTAGCCCTCGCTGCAGCTTCTGAGGCCATTGCAACCAATGGGCGAAGTCCTGCACCCTTCCGGCAGCTCAGTGGTGTTGGTCCAAGAGCAGTGATTTTGAAAGTTATCAGCAGAGCTGCCTTAGTTCCAGACAGTTGTTTCATGGAAAATCTATTCCTTCCATGGCAGGACATTTAGTAACTTTGGCCCTCACTCACAAAATGCCACAAACAGCCCTCTGATCATTATGACACCCAAAGAGCACGTCCCTTGCCCCATTTCCAAACACTCCCTTTAGAAGTGGCACTGACTCTGGTTGAGAAAACATTTTAGCAGAGTTGCACTCTGGTCTTGGAAATTTGCTTCTGAAACACACCACTATATCTTTGCCAGAAGCCACAAAGGTCAGGAATAAGCCTCTTTAAAAGAAGAGGGTGAAAAAGTATACAGTACTTGGAAGAGTACATTGCTCCTGGTTTCTCAGAAAAACTGGGCTTCTCGTCTCTGTTATTACTAAAGAAACTGAAATGCAAACAAATTTCCTAAGTTCATTCATTACATAATAAGTTGCCTGGACTCTACAAATAAAATCTATTAAGAACCTAGCATCTCAGTGTAGTGTGCATCAGAATGACATTGAGATAGCTGTCATTTATTGATCGCTTGCTGTATACCAGCATTTTACACATCTCATTTCTCCTTTCCACATCTGGATAGAAGTGATTATCCCCACATCCTTACACCGATGAGAGAACTGCTGCCCCAGCAAGTGCAGTAGTTTGACCAAGCTCTCATGGTTAAGGAAAGGGCAGAAGTAGGATTCAAACTAAAGTCCCCAAGACTAAAAAACTCAATTTCACCGCCTTGGCCAACAGCCACAGTGTTTTTCCAATCAGCCTTACTTTCAAGTAGTAGAAAAAGCAACTGAAATCCCAAGTTATGAACCAGGCTATTGATAGTGATATTAAAAATGATTATTTTGTATTGTGTTCTACCAGAAATATTATTTTTCTTTGTTGCTAAGACTGCTCTTAGCAGGGTCACCTCATTAGCAGAAGAAAATGTCCCCTGTTGTTCATGAGAGAGACAGATCAGTTGGAGAAGTGTAAAAACAAACTCTAGAAAGTGATTCCATTTCCCTCATTTAGGGATTGGAATAGCAATCTCCTTCTTTTCTGATTCCCAGCCTCCTAAGAGATGTTTTAGTTCTATAGTTGCAGAAGTGTTTTGAAAAGGATGGAAAAAGTTTTCCAGAGTTGCCTTCCAAAACTCTTAATCAGTGTTTCCATAACAGAGTAAATTGGGGTGTAGAACCACTGGTGAGTATGTCGAATACTGATCTGTTTTAAATTTTCCCATGTAGGAAAATAACCAATTGGCTAGGTTGGTCCTAATTGGCTGGGAGATATAACTATTAGTGAGACTTTTATTTTTCTATTTTATCTTTCAGCAACCTCAAATGCAAACACTTCATCAAATATATTGATATACCTATTGATAGACATTTCACAAGCCATGTGTTGTGGAAACTATCATAAAATGCTGTCATTTTGTTCTCCATTATCTCTAGAGAAACCAAAATGATCTTTTCTAAATTACATTCAGTCACAGGGTCTGCACTTCATTTAGAACATATTCGAAATGCCTTGTCATGAACCACCAGGCCTACGGGGTCTTGCTCCCCTCCACCCCTGCCCCTGAAGTGTCCCTTTTTCCTCTCACTCTCTACCTCTAACTGTGGTCAGGATTTTAGCATTTACCCTCCCTCCTCATGGACCATTATTCCCTCCACATCTTGTACTTGGCTCATTCTTCCTCATTGTTCAACTTCTGGCTCAGACTTCATCTCAACAGAAAATGTTTCCTGATTTCCTAAGTTTGTTATTCTTTTTTACCTCCAATAACATTACATTCTCTTGTTTTATTTTTAAAAAGACTTTTTCAGCATTTGAAATTATTTATGTCTTGTTTGTTTTCAATTAAACTAGAGTGAAAACAGGAACTTTTCCCATCAATTTGCCATTGTACCCCTGTGGCTAATATTGAACCCAGCATGTATTAAAGTTCAAAAGTATTTCTTAGATAAATGAATGAATGAATTCCAGTTCTGTGCCTACAATAAAATATAAGCCTCAGATAATTACCACAAATCACAAAAAATATTTAAGTTGTCCAGATCACATAAATATGGGAAAGTTGAGATTAAAATAAAAATTATAAAATTTATTTTTATTATTTCCTGGTCTGCTCATTAAGAACAGGGATTTTATTGGGAAGCAGGGATCAGAGCCTAGGAAAATCCAGAACTGCTTCACAGGGAGAAATTTCAGCCCATGCTCTGTCTCTCTGGGGGTCAGTTCTCCCTTTATAAGCTCCAGCTCTTCCGCTTACTCCACAGGCACTCGCTGATCTTATGGAACTGTTCATGGTGAACATAGATCATCGCCAAATACCCTATTTTACACTAGCTCCCAGGCCCTCTCACCTGCCAAAAATAAATCTTTTGGCATCCCTTTTTAATATCAACCCTACCAAAATGATGACATCCGTGATCTGGTCTCCTCTCCTAGCAATGAGCTTGTACTGTCTTAAGTCTTTGGGTTTCAAAAAGAAATAACCTTTTCCCTAGTGCCTATATATGTCCCAGGTGTTCTATTATTGAGTTCACAGAATACAAATGGAAAAAGGTTATTACCAGACAGAAGTGTTTAAAATGAAAATCAAACCTAATACATGGACTCAGACACCTGGAATAAGGAATATAATATTTATAAAACTGAGTGGAGGCTGTAATCATTGCTCTAAAATAAAGCATTAAATATTAATTCAGAGCAAACCTGTCTGTGCTGCAGCAAACCTCTCTTTCATTAAGGTAGCACTGCATGTTTCTCCAGAATTAGTTTCCCCAAATAGGTAAATAGCTTGTAAGAACAGAGTGTTCTGCGAACTACAAAAAAAAAATCTACCTGAGGCACAATTTAGATTTACCTTTAGAATTAAAGCATTATACACATTTAATTTTAAACCAATTAATTGTGATTCTTGTAGATTCTCTACATTTTTGCCCTTGGGTCTCACTAGGAAAGTATAATTCACATGCTTCTTATTCACCTTCATTCGATTAACTCATGTGACAGCATATTAAATATTAGGAAATTATGCCAGTTATAAGTAATATTTTTAAAATCTTCATAGATGTTTTTATTTCAAAGTTTTTTGTTTCACATTTTTAAATCTTTTGTCCTAATTGTCTACTTCATGTTTATATTTTATTAATTATTATTATTACTCTTACTTTCCATTTCCTACCTTGGAATATACTAAAAAGACAGAAAAATAAAATTGCTAAAATTGCTAGTTTTTTTCTGCATTTACTATTTGAGATAAGGCTTTTATTTTGCCCAATTTACTCTAAATTCCTCGAAAGCCCTAAAATAAATAACCTTATAACCTCTAGATTCTATTGACTTTTGAATGATTTCAAATAAAAAGCATCCAATTCCACTGCATTGACAAACTGCCCAGGCCCTGGGCAAAATCTATTGGATTCCTATTAAGTGAAGGGGGTAGGAAACAACAAAAAATCCAAAAAGTGAGTCTGAAATGGAGCCGGGAGAGGTGGTTGTGGCTCAGCTCAGTAAACGGGTTTTTAACCTTTGGCCAGTGATGACAGGTCTCCTTTAGTTCTATTAGGCCAAGAGCAAGCTGTTATGATTTAATAAAAAGAAAAAAAACTGTTTAGAGCCTTACTGAATATGTCGTGGGAATTAAAGCATATGGCAGGGATAAGGAAAAAAGATTTTCCTTATGCTAATGACCCATGATGTCTGAAATAAATTAAATCCATTAGAGTTTATGCTCAATAAAAGACTTTAAGCACTCCAAAGTTAGTGACTTGAGACCAGTTTTTGCTCTGAAATTCAATCTGCCTAGTTATTAATTCTCACTGAGACTCCAGAGCAGACAGGAGATGCAAAATCATAATTCTATACTGAACCAGAATTTTAAAGGATCACAGGACTCTTTTCCTTTTAATTAAACATATTTCATGCTTCTCATTTTGTTTCCTCATTAATTTGATTTTGTTCCTATTTTTGCTTCATTTTTTTGTTTCTTTTCAAGGTTTCATTTATCCTATTTCAACTGAACAGAGAACCCAGAATGAATATGGATTTTCTTGTAAGTTTGATGTTTGTTTTTTATGTTGCTGAATAATCTTTTAACGGTATTGCTCCTGGTTCAAGTTTACCTTTCTTTAGAACACAGATGTGCACACAGGAAATAGGCACCTCATATATTTTAACATGAAAAACAAATTAGATTTTCACTGCTGAAGAAAAGAAAGGGTCATTTCAAGCCTCTGCCTACCGCTCCAAGCTTGGGTACTGTTAGCTGACAAAACTTGTCCCAAAATATGCTAATGTGAATGAACAAAGGCCAGGATTCAAACGCTAAAAAATAAAGGATTGAGAAAATGCAGATCGATCAAGTTAGAAAACATGAATGTCAAATAAGTAGAGCCTGGCAAAATAAAACGTTCAGGATTCTGGTACTCTGTCCTGAGCAGCACTTGGAAGGCTGCTGCGGGGTGGTAGACAGAACCCAGCCGCACCCCGAAGTCCGCCAGCACTTTGGAAGCAATGCTCGTACAGCCCAGAGTGCTTGGGATGTCCCTGGCCTCTGAAGATATCTGTGACTATTGGCTGGATTGCTAGGAAAGCAGATATTCTGGAAACTTTGGGAAAGACAGTGGTTTACAAGAAAAAACTAATCCTTTCACCTACAGTACATTTAAACATGAAATTCTAAAAGAGACATAATAATTTCCAACAAGGAATTTCTCTATACTGTCAACGCTTCAAAGCAACCATGGTATGAGAGTGTGTAGGTGATTCCATGAGCTACTGACAACTTAAAAGAAGAGTCACTTCAACATACACACCTCGTGGCTGAGTCTTAGGATAGAATAGTGGTTCCTCAACTCTTGGAAAGTCAGGGAACCTAAAAAACTGAAAATTCTCCCTGCCAAAAAGCACGTACAGATAAAACTGACCGGAAGAACACTACTGTTGACCACCTGAAGTATCTATTTAACCACCTCTTTCACAGTGTGAGTCAAGAAGCTTCAATTAACTTTGCTGAAAATTTTTTGGGTCGCAGAAAACTAAAAACAGAGACTTAAACGTGTCTATGGGATTCAGGAAAGATTTGCTTTTTTTGTTTTGTTTTATTTGTCAGCTTCTATCACCTTTTGCAGTTGGGTTAGAGCATATCCTATGCCACCAGGGCAACATGCAGCATTGCCAGAAATGTTGGTCTCTCTCTGCCCAGAAACAGACCCCTCCATCTGACCACACACTGCGTTGGTCAAATGCTTAATTGCCTTCGGTGGTAGTCTGAGCTTTCTGATTACTGAACCAGGCCTTTATGTTACTCAGTACACAGTAGAGCTGCATTTTATTACAGTAATGAGTAGCTCAAATGTAAATCTCTCACAAGAGACCATGAGAAAGAAGCTCGGGGTTCTCACAGGTGATACTGAGTCTGTATGAAAGCCTGTAGTGACCAGTGGTAACCTCTGCTCCTCAGATCTGGGACTTCTGAAAGCACACCTTTCAGATCCAATGTGTTCGCTCCTCACATTTGTTTTGCTCAGCTACACCATTCCCACCCGCCCACATCCATCGATTTTAGGGAAAGTGAGCAGAGTACTGTGGGAAGCACTTTTATGACTTGGAAGGATACTAGGAAAATATTCCAGTTTGATAACTATACAGATTCAGAACATGCCAGATAGTTCTAGCAGTGTTTGTGTTCATGTTTTTAAAGAACTATCAGTAAATTCAAAGCCACCTTCCAAGCTTTCCACCTGAAATTAGTAATAAGCTTTTCTCTCCTGTGGGTCAGGATGGTTCTAGCTCCAGTTTCTTTTGATGCCTCGTAATAAATCATCTCTTATGCTGCCCGATTTAAGATAGATGAGTGGGTGGATAGATGCAGAGTGAGAAAGGAAAAGAAATCAGAGATAATTTTCTACTAAAAAAGCTATGGTTGTTTTATATAGCTTTTGGAAGAGATTTAAAATTAACCTATAGAAAAGGCAGTAAATGTCTGAAAAAATTATAGTAATATGTATGTCTACTATGGGAAATTTCTCTAACCAGTTGGTCCAATATTTCCTTCTTCCATTCAGCTGCTCCTGATTCAGATGACATTGCTCTGTACGTTGGCGTCGTGATTGCTGTCATTGTTTGCCTGGCCATCTCTGTAGTCGTGACCCTGTTTGTGTACCGGAAGAATCATCGGGACTTTGAGTCTGATATTATTGACTCTTCGGCCCTCAATGGAGGTTTCCAGCCTGTGAACATCAAGGCAGCAAGACAAGGTCAGCTGATGCTGCACTTCGCATCTGCAACTTACGCAAATAAGTAGCCTCTCTGTGTAGCTTTAGCCTCAGGGAAATCCTCAAGTGTAGCTAGACCATAAGCTCCACAAAGACAAGGGTTTTGCTCTGTTTTGTTAATTACCATATTAACTTCATTCACATAACAAGTTAGAGTGGACAAGGTGCATGATTTTTTATTATTGAACAGTTTTCTCTGTCATACTTTTTACCTTTGACTTGAAAAGAGAATATGGACTGGTTGGCTGATGCTTGAATCGCTTTTTTCCCTCTCTTTTGACAAGACATCTTGTAATCCTGTGAATACAGAGGCCTACAGATGAACCAAAATCCAGTATAGACAAGCAAAACTATTACCCATAGTTACCTAGTAGGGATCACTATCTAAGAGTCTCATCTGTTGAAATAACTAAATACTTCAGAGCAATGAGTAGACTTCAAGGCAGAATAGAGAACCTGTCTATTTATTTCTGGCCAGTAAATAGTGGATCTTAGTCATCTAATTGCCCTGTTTTCCACAAAACTGTAGCATCTATACATCTCTAACTTTTGCTGAGTTTCTTTGCATTTGACTCAGAAAGCATCGGGGTGAGGGACTAATGTAAGTTGACTGAGAGAAGAGTCCAAGCAGACTTCCTTTCTCTTTCTGACCCAGATATCCTGGCAGTACCTCCAGACCTCACGTCAGCGGCAGCCATGTACCGGGGGCCCGTCTATGCCTTGCATGATGTCTCGGACAAAATTCTCATGACCAACTCTCCAATTCTGGATCCACTGCCTAACCTGAAAATCAAAGTGTATAACACGTCAGGGGCTGTCACCCCTCAAGATGACCTCTCTGAGTTTGCATCGAAGCTGTCCCCTCAGATGACTCAGTCCTTGTTGGAGAACGAGTCCCTCAACCTGAAGAGCCAGAGTCTGGCAAGGCAGACTGATCCGTCCTGCACCGCATTTGGCAGCTTCAACTCCCTTGGGGGTCATCTTATCGTTCCCAATTCAGGTAATTCCTAAACATTTAAATCGCAAAGATAGGGCTTTAAAATGTATTTTTGTACAAAATCTGCTTTTGTTTGTTTTCATTGGGCCTGAAAAGTTAAATGTAGCCTATCTAACCCAGATCTGCTTTCAGTGTAAATCTACATTACTTTAGGCAAAATCAGCAAAACCATTCATCTTCCCCCAACCAATTCTGAAAACACTTCCTCTCTATATATTATATGCACAACTTGCTGCCAAGGTGTAATATAGAACTGCCTTTGACCTCCTTCTTCACAGAGCTTCACAAGGCATGTCAAGCCAGAAGCTCTCACTGTCGTCATCATACTTTAAAAGGACAAATTAATTAGGAAATATATCAGTTGGTCTAGTTCCAATTCACTATAGGAAGCAATACTTCAGAATACTAATTTTTAGATGACTAGAGGACATCATAATAGACATCAAATCTTTATTTATTAACTCTTTAGTACAGTCTTTAGCCCCAAGGTTTTATAGGATGCTCATTCCTGTTCCTGATAGAGCTATGTAGAATCACAGTTTCATCATGTGGCATTTTGTACTGTTACTTAGTTTTTATTTTATTATTGAATTGTCTGCTTCCATAGAATAAGCCTCATAAAAGTCTTAAAAGGTGAATTTCAGTCAGTGACTGACAGTGTTTATTAAATTTCGGTATTTATTAATCAGTAGTAGTAATGGGTTTGGAACTCTCAGGAGGTTAATGGATTGCTGTGTGAATCAGCAACCTTAGCTCTTTTGGACAAGACTGAGTGTTTGGCAAATACAGCAATAAGAAACAATTTGGTTGACCTAAAGTGTTCATATAACATAAGAAAAGAATATAATGCGTCAACAGCCATACAGCCAATATACAGAACCAATTGGTCTTCAGGGGTAAATAGGAACTTGTCTTTGATTCTTTCTCTATTCAGTCCCCCATTTCATGCTTTGGCAATTTTTCACCCCATATCTTTAAAAGTACTTTTTAATAAAGTGAAATACTTAATAGAATATTATTTTCATACATTTTACATAGTTGGGATCATACATTATATAAAATGCTTTTTCATCTTTTTCTTATTAATTCTCATGCTCTTGCATGCACTTTAAAACTCATGATTTTTAATTTATTTTTAATAGTATATCAAATGAATAAGTCAAAATATGTTCTGTTATTCTTCATTGTTTAAGCACTGTATTATTTGCAAGACAATTTTTAATCATATTCACTGAATTCTACTTTTCTTTCCCATTGCTGCACCTGTCATTTTTTCATAGATTAATTATTATAAAAGCTTCTCAAGTAGATAGGAGAGAACTAGCATGTATTAAATATTTTCTATGTGCTAGGCAATGGTGATTTACATACCTTATTTTATTTAACAGAGTAACAGTAGTTACCTAAAATGTGCCAGGGCTTATTCTTGTTACTTTACATCCATAATTTTATTTCATCCCCATAATAAACACAAAGGTACATTTTACTGTTCCCATCGGAAAAAAACACCGAGTGTGGCAGCGTCGTGTGTGGTCTGCCTGCTTCTGCTCTGTGCCTCCATGAACCATTCACTACACGAGTGTGACGCCCGATTCCCACACCTCCGCAGCCCCCATGTCACTTACCTTCTCAAAAAGCCATGGCTCAGCATTTCAACCACTCACGCAAGGCCTTTAAATAACTCCTCCTCCTAATTCTCCATTTTTTGTTCTTGAGACTTTCCAACGTGATTGGGCAAGTTTTCTTATTGCCCTACACTCATCGAGTATATTCAATTTCCTTGCTAATTAAATTGTAAGCTATTAAAAGACAAGGACCCTACCTTTTCTTGGCGTTCACAACAGTGCCAAGCACTGTACTCACCATGGTGCTCTGCACATTTGTACTGAGTTGAACTAAGCTGCATTTATTGGGATAAAATCATGAAATCATGAATCCAAGTATCTTCAGATGGCCAGCCACCCCACATTATCCCCTGAGGTGACACTGCAATCATGCAGAGCAGTGGCCCTAACAGTGTGGTCCGTGGCCCACCGTCATTGGCATCACCTGGCAGCTTGTTAGAGCTACAGAAATTTATAATTTTGTGAGAGCTATAAAATCAGAAACTCTGGGGGCAGGATCCTGTAATCCATGTTTTAGCAAGTCCTCTGGGTGATTCTGAGGCAAGCTCAAGTTGCAAACCACTGCTATAGGTACAGTTAACTATAACAGAGGTCAATCCAATAGTCCTACGGAATGACGCTCATTAGCAACTGGGCGAAAACCTGCTGGAAGGGCTGGGACTACAACCAGCAGGACTATTCACTTTCTGGAGTTACGTATGATGAAAGGAGTCCTTCATCACTTACTATTTTGTTATGGAAAAACACTGATGCTGACTAGCTATTTCGGAAATAAATGTTTTTTGATGTTGTTGGAGTATTTCTCTGACTTTGTATCTTGTGGGAATTTTTTAAAATTAGAAATAATGCATCATTACAGCTGTTTGACATTTTAAGAGCAGTTGTTGGTCTTTCCTTCCTTTGACAAGGAAAACAACAGTGGAACCATCTGTCTATTCCTTAAATAAAACAAGAGTTTAAAAAGTTACATCATTTCTTTAATTCCAAAACAGTTCAGAGAGAGCTGTGGTAACAAATAAGACCAACAAGGAAGAAAAGCAGGGCAGCCGTGAATATTTACATGTCTTTAGAGAAAGAGCAGGCTTAAAGCTACATGACTACAACATCTCATTCCCTTTCACTTGCTTCAAAAACGTCCTGTGAAGTTTCCTTTTGGTTCATAAGTCTTATGTGACTTCTTTTCTCTTTTGCTCTTCAGGAGTGAGCTTGCTGATTCCCGCTGGGGCCGTTCCCCAAGGGAGAGTCTACGAAATGTATGTGACTGTACACAGGAAAGAAAATATGAGGTAAATATGCACCTCTGGTGCACTTGACTTTATCAAGGTCTGACTTGGACAGGAATTGTACAATAGAGGTAGCAAACTCAACATATTTTTGCCTTGCACGCCCTGTGTCTGGCACAGCCTTGTTTCTCTAGACCTCTAAAAGGTCGATTTTTACCTGTCTTTATCTTTGAGTCTGCAGACCCTTTGGCAGATCTTGAGTATGGGCTGGGGCAGAAAGCCAGAAACCTCCTCCCAAGTGGATCTCTGGCCATATTAGCTGAAAAAAAATGCCATAAACATGACCCATAGGTTGTCTGGAGATGCATAGAAATGTTACCCATACACTGTCTAGAGAGATCCACGGGTAGACACAGCGACATCAGCTTCATGTGGCCTGGCTGGAGAATCCAGCCTTTTCCCAATAAGTAGTTGGAGGTCACAGGAATTAGGCAAACCCTAACCCCTGACCTGTCACCCCCACCTCAGCCTAGCACTGTATTCTCACCTGCAGATTCTTTTTTCTGTGACTTTTTCTAACTTACGTGTTATCAACCTCTTTGTGTTTACCACCTGTAAACTCCGTGCTGAGCCTTTCTAAATGGAGTTGGGTTGATTAAAACTAGACTGAATCGAAACATTTTGTTTCAAATGTGTCGTAATCATAAAGATGGAGTCATTTTAAGTGAAACTTACAAGAGGGGTTTAGACGTCCTAAAATCAATTTTTAGTCTGGCTTCGAACAAATTATATATGGTATTTCTTGCTTTGTCCCCACATAAAGTGCATGTGTTAAATAGTGCTTTAAAGGCCTGACTGATTAATGTTTCTGAAGTACACAGCCCTTAAAATAAAAGATGTTGTTGAAATAATGATCCTTACATGTATTTGCCCTGTTTTTCCCAAGGGAAAAAGCATCAGCTCTGTAGTCCTGAGCTCTGAATACAAAGCATTAGTGACAAATGTAAAATCAGGTTACCATTATAACACATTATACTTTTTCTCTTCCCCTCTCTCATCCTCAGAAAAACATCCATTTTGCTCTTCTTCAGTAGCTGAAAAGCTCTTTCATCATGTTTGCAGGTGGAGATACTGATATTTATAATCTGTAGGGCCCAGGACATTTTTTCCTCAGGTGGTCTGCTTTCCCTACATAAACACTAGCCCATCTGAGGAAATAATAAAATTCCTTGAGCATTATTCATGCCTTAAATTTGAGCAACAGAAAATCACTAAAAGGCTTGTATTTACTCACATCAAATATTCATTTTTTCATCCTCAATGCAAAGTAATACTCATGGGCCCAGAGAGCCCTTGTTTTGCAGCAGCAGAAATGAGGATTAGCAAGCTCCAAGATCCCTTTGTATTTTTCTTCTTCTTTCTGTTGTCCAGAGTCAAGGTTAGCACTAAGTACTTCCATCTCTCAAGGCCAGGCCAACATGGGCATTTTGTCTAAACAGAAATGAGTATTGGCTGTTCTTTATGCTAAGAAGCGGTGAGGTTGTCCATGGTCTCTTATTTTCCATCAGATGAGCATTATCCTTAGCTGAAAATCCAGCCTGAAGGGGCTGCTGCAGGGCTGAGCTGAAGCTGAAGGAGGCATGCACTCACCTGCCTCCGAGGCTTTCCTTCCCATAGTTGAGTAGGCATCTGACCAGGATTATTGTATGTTTTAGATGAAAGACAGAGCAAACAAGAAATTGATGAAGCCAGACATGTCTGCTTTTAGATTTCTCTGCCTTTGACTCTAAAGAAAAGGAAACAAAATCCCTCCTTGCCAAGCCTACCACCTGAAGTTAAGTGCAGAGGGCATTATTTTACTGAATTTGGTGTACATCAAAGATGTTCTGTTTATCAAAATTAAGCTAGAGAAACCTGAAGATCTCAAAAAAACATAGGCACAACAGTCCATGAAACAAGGAACAAATACAAAAAGATAACTGTCTCAAATAAATGAGAAAGCTCCTCTCTTCGCTAATTTTCTGTTGTGAACCAGACGGGTTTTCCCTTGTAAAATCACAATGACAAAGATGTGTTTTAGGATATAGTTATAATACAAAGCATAGCTACCATTACTTCAGCATACTTTGGATTTCATTTACCCTCCCTTACTACTCTGCAAGTTATGATGAACTCCACTTTAAAGATGTAAAACCTAAGTTCAGGGAAAGGAAGTTGCATAGCCACTGCTTCACAGTTAAAGGCAGAGCAAAAGCAGAATTCACACCCAGGTTATCTCACCACAAAGCTCTTCCTCTCGACCTCACATGCTATCCATCCTCCATCCCACCTGTGCACAAGCCAAGCCTCAGCCTTCTTATTCGTGCATTCTGGAACACAGTGTCTTCCTGTTGCTCACTAACACCCTTCTATCCCCATGTGATGTGAGAAATTACTTCTTACAGAGAAGACACTGTGAGGACATCAGGAGATATGAATGTTTCTTCAAGGCATTTATGGGGAAATTCTGATTATTTTCCTCCATTCACCTTCTCTCTGATTCCCTTTATTGTATCCAGAACTGGGTGTTTTTCTAGCTGGGTGGGATCCAGCTGGTCATCTGCTGATGTGAACCGTCTAAAGGGAGGTGTGAACTTAATTACATGTGGCATAGTGACTGTGACAAGAGGGGCCTTGTCATTACCGAGTATGCTCTGAGAGAAAGCACTGAGTGGCAGATGAGCAGCTGAAACGAGCTGCAGGGATGACACAAGCCTGCCCCTGACCAGGCAGGAGCAGAGCCGCAAGGCTGTGCCCGTGATTTCTGCCTCCCCCACTCCACGGACCTCTGGAAAGGTTGCAAAGCCTTTTTTGTGCCTCTGTGGACATAATTTCCACGATTAATGACACTCACATGGGCCTTTTTGCCTTATTTCAAGTAGCATTTTTTTAAAAAATGAGCCTCGCTCAGACTGAAATTTTACCCATTGTCATTTCTTATTGAAAAACAATTTGAATTGAAGATATGAACATTAATTTTCCCTTTCTCTATGCTTACTCTGCACTTGCCTAGCAGTTTTCTCAAAAGATCGAAAAATCAATTTAGACATTCTAAATATGAAGGTAAATAGAACTTTTTTATAAACTATGGGGGGATGGAAAGTCTTTCAGCAGCCAAGTGGTACAGGAGTAGCAGTGCTTTTTAAAGATTGCTCAGGTGATGGTGTGCGGGGTGAACCGGTAGAGGGAACAGAAAGACTGCCCTGGAGGTGGGGGGCCCAGTTGGGCTGTGGCAGTAATTTAGGTGTGAGGGGAGCGAGGACGGAGTCAGGCTAGAGTCTAGTGGATGGAAAGGGAACTGTATTTCAGCAGAAAAAGTATTTCACAGCTGGTTAGAAGTGATGCAAAACCTACATGGAGTATATATACTTAGGTATCAAGCTTTGGGCACTGTGAGAATGAAAGAGGTCAGAAGCAGCAACTGGTCCAAGAGGGGCAAGGACATTCTGAGTTAGGCTGGCACAGCATGTGCCAATGGCGGTACAGGATTCACGCTAAAGACGCAGGTGGGAAGACACCAGTGAGCGGATCCTCCCAGAGAAAAGGTGGGGAAGCAGAAAGAGAACTGGAGCACAAACTTTGGGATATATTCCTGTGTGTGGTTTGGCTGTGATGAGCAAAACAGAACATGAAAGGATAAGAGTTTGCATCCTGCATGGTGCTTAACACACAGTGGCTTCTCAAATAAGCATTTTAAATGTAAGAAAAAATGATTCTGAGTGTCATAGGGGAAAAAAATCAAAGGTAAAGAGAGTTTCAAGATGGAGAAAGTAGTTGACAAAGGTGTTAGTAAAATTAAAATGTAGGAAAAGAATAATAATTTAAAAATTATTAGATTTGTCAAGTGCAAGATATTTATGGTCTTTGGATTTTTTTTTTTTTTTTTTAGGATGAAATACCAGTAGGAACAGTGTAAGCATGAGTTAGTAGTAAGACAATTAAAACTA
Organism: Anoura caudifer; assembly: GCA_004027475.1. Classification (NCBI taxonomy): domain Eukaryota; kingdom Metazoa; phylum Chordata; class Mammalia; order Chiroptera; family Phyllostomidae; genus Anoura; species Anoura caudifer. The sequence continues at coordinate 165,631 of PVKU01002505.1, read as the reverse complement.
TCATATATATTTACAGAATATAAATAGTAATGTTTTAGGATAGTGGGCCCAAAATCCTTTATGTAGGTAGTTATATAGTAGGTAGTTTTCATTTATTTGAACATGTTGTTTGGAACTTTGTAAACAGTAGTTGACATTGTTTCTCAGTGAAACACAGGGTATTCTCCTTTTAATTAGTGCCCTAAATTTCTCCTTTGAAGGAACAGCTATAAAGAGACTAAAGGAATAGGGGGGAGGAAGAGGAGTCCAGGTATATTTAAATCTTCTTTTCTCACTGTTCTCTGCAATGTCTATTTATTGAAATCATACTTAAAGAAATGATTTAAGGTAATTTGTGAAAACACAATCTTTTCAACGGGACAAAAAATTTGAATAGGTGGATTTAAAAAATGGGAAAAATAAGATTAGAAAAAATAAGATAAATTCAAGTGAGCAATTAGGATATAAAATATTTGGTGTAATTCCCATCATATTTCTGATAATAGGTCATGAATTTACTATTTTGGAGCTTATTAGTTATAAGATCAATGTGTCCATGAGGAAAAAATATTCCTGGAAGAAGCTCAGTGATTTCTCTGTGGTTCTTCATAAAGAAGACGTTTTGTTAATACAATGAACAACATCCTTAAATTGAAAACAGCAATGCATTTCATAGGGCTGCCTCTGTTTGTCCCTCAATGTAAGTAGATGGTATAAGTTCCAGGTATAAATCAAGTAAACAATTGCACAAGGATTCCGTAGCTCAGTCCAGGGCACAATACTTTTACCATTTGCTTAATCTGGGATAGATTTTGGCCTGTCCAGGGACATGGTGGCACACCTTGAGAACAGCTTCCTTTTTTTCCCCCTCAATTGAGCTTTTGATAGCAGCTGAGTAAGATATTCCTTGTCAGATACCTAGAGTTTAAGTAATAGTTCAAGTTGCCAGTTATATGTTAAACTGTGTGCTTTAAAAGGCAGTTGAGCCTAGGGCGGGATGCCTTTCTGAGAGACCAAAGACCTGTGTGTTAGTTGAAAGCATCTCGGCTCCACACAAAGGTGGATGGACACAGCTTCTTTTGAATAAGCAAACAGGCAAAAAATTTCTCAAGGCCTTAAACCCAGAGAAGCAACACAAAATACACCATTATGTGAAAGAAACCAAATGACTGTGTTTGAATTCTAGCTTGGCCTCTGACTAGCTGGGTGGCCTTAGGCAAGTTTGTTAATATCTCCAGGTTGTAGTTTCCTCTTCTGGAAAAGTGGTAACATAAATATTTATTCTAACTACCTTACAGGTGTGTTGTGAGCAGCAAATGCAATTGCTTTTGTGAAAGTTTTGTAAATTATGTACTTCTGTGTAGGAGAAGTTCTCTTCACTGATAACAGCAAGGAAAAGATGAGAAAATCAGACAGGAAGTGAAACCTCCTGTCTGAGAGCTTGTTCCATAGGCCTCAGAGCCCACCCAGCATTTACCATTGATATTATTGCTGTTGGACTTGGAAAAGATTTTAAAATATTAATCGGTCTTCATTACCGAATTTCTACTTAATTGCTGCTTTTGCAGCTAATTTTTGCTTTGCATTCATTTCCATATCATCTGCAATTAATATTTACACAATGTTTGCTTAAATAGCTTGGATAACACATAATGTAAAAAAGTCAAACCCTTGTCTGCAAACACATGAATCAGACTTATTTATATTTATTTTCTATTTTTATTTAATGGGTTTTAATACCATTTCTTTATATAAATAAAAAATGCAAATTTAAACACTCTGACGTTTGGAACATCTAAACCATCCCTAAGTCACTCCTTCCATAAATGTTTGGAAATGTTTCTAATTTCAAAAATCCTTCTTTCATCTTGAAACCACAAATAAAAAAGATTTTTTATCATTATTCTTCTTTGTTTTTCATTCCCTGTTATGAATTTCACTCCACTACTTCCCTATTCATTACATTCTTGCACCTCACTGGGTTAATAAATTCTTTTGACACCTACTGCCCCTTCCTCCTCTTCCTATCCTTCCTCCAGGAATGGCACCCATCAATATTGCATGCCAGGGGTGTGCTTGGAGAGCACAGGTCTGACAGCTCCCTGGCCCAGCAGGGAGTCTCCTCCCTTCTGTTCCAACTCAGTGATGAAAAGAACCCCTCCTCCTTCTGCCTCCAGCACCACCAGCTGCTAACAGCAGACTGAGAGACAGATGTTTCCAATCCCCAACTGTATTGCAAGGACCACTTGAAATGGTTTCCACTTTAGTTTCCTTCCTTAAAAGTCTAATGCTCCATAAACACAGGCAACAGCATAGTGATTACCAGAGGAAAGGATGGGTGAGAGGTGGTAGGAGAGGGTATGAGGGGAATGAATGGGGATGGAAGGAGACTTGACTCTGGGGGTAAACACACAGTACAATATAAAGTTGATGTATTATGGAAGTGTACACCTGAAACCTATATAATTTTATTAACCAATGTCACCCCAATAAATTCAATCAAATATTAAATGACATAAAATGTATTTTTAAAACAGTTTAATGCTTAAGGTATACTTGTAACTAAAAGATAAGCACAGTGCCTGGGAAAATGCAATCATCGATCCCCCACCTTGAGTAGGAAAAGCAGAAGTGAAAAAGCTCAGGGCAGATAGTGTAATGCTAACTATGACACAGTGAAAGAAAAACTTTACTCATGATTTAAGAGAATGAATTTCAGACTGGAAGGAAGGAAGAAAAACTGGGTTAGGAGGACATGAATGTGAGCGCAAAGGGGATAGAAATGAGTTCTCAAGCTGCCAGCCACTTTAATACTCCAAATACAAGTACAGCTCCAACTATGATCACTGCGGATTAATAAGGCCGTGTTGTTACCCAGTGAGAATGGAAATACTGAGGACTAAAAGGAGTCAAAAATCGTTTTGATTTTCTAAGTGGAAGGGAAAACAAACCCATAAGTTGGTGAGATTCTAGTAAAATTTTAGAATGAGAGAGGAAGCAGTGATAGCCAAATTTTATTAAGGGCACAATATGCTAAATTTTCATTGAGTCCTCAGAACTGATCATAATAATTGTCAAGTGCTAGAGGATCTCTGAGATTTAACCTTACTTATGAGCTACCAAGTTGGCCACCCCAGCATTGCAAAAGCTGATAGATGGCGCGAGAATCCCGGTCAGAGACAAAATGCAGTTTATTACTCAGATCAATAGCACCATCCAGAGCATTATCACTTTTGTGCTAGTTCCCTAAGCCCTGGTTCTGAGAGAGTGATGCCAAGAGAGTCAAACATCTACACACTCAGTGGTTGTATTTCAGGAAAGGTCCCCTGGGCTTAGGGCACCTGAGCCTTTCATTATGGGAGGTAGACAAGTCTGCCGTTTGCTCCAGAGATAAGCACTGGCTTCATCTTCCAAGGCATGTGCTACGTGATTGCCTTGAAAACATAGTCAGGAACACACTAAAACATGGAGCTCCACGGAGAACAGTTTCCAACAGCATTGAAAACAAACAAAACAGCAACAACTGCTTTCACACAGTGAGTGTTAAATGAGGCCACAGATATAAGCTAACTTCTAGATGATATAGTATTTAATATATAAACCATAGGTAAAGACTAGAGAAAAATCCATTTCAAGTGGGCATTGCCATTATAAAGGAATTTGGTACATCCCTTGCAATATCCATGGGAATGAAATGGAAAGATATGAAATAGACAATGTACATTTTAATGGATTTATATTTGGCTGAACTAAATAACTCAAAAGTATTGCTACCAGACTGGAGAGATGTTTCAATTGATGTCCTTGAAAAGGTCTCTGTCTTTGCCCTATCCTTGTATTACGATCTTATCAGTGAGTGGAATGAGGACATAAATGGCAGGCATACCAGATTTATGGAGGATGAAGGACTGGGTGAGACAGCCAGTATTTGGAGGAAAGACACAGCATTAAGAAATGGATGTCCTGAAATTTCCCCTGACACCATTAAGGTGAAATTAATAGCTAAATATAAATTACTGTACATAGGTTCAAAAGCCATCATTATTGAGATCACATAACTATAGATAGTTAGCCAAAGAGCCTTCCAGATTAGAAATGCATAGAGTGGTTAGTTTAACAGATTGCTCAGCCTTCTCAGGGCTTTATTGCCTCATTTTATAAAGGAGATGTTTAACTATATTATCTCCATTTTCCCATCTAAATCAAGCTTGCTAATTAATATTCATAATTACTTGATTGAGAATAATCTAAGGCAACAACTTTGTGAGCCATTGATAAAACTACATATTTCAAATTAAAAAAATAGTAGTCTTCCTAACTGTGTACTTGAACATTACATTTATTTCAAGATGCCCCACTTTAGTGAAGACATTGAAACGCTGACAGACATCTATATAAAATTGAAGATAGAAATATAGGGGGAGATCTGGAAATCATGATTTTCTAGCTGAAGTTAAAAATTGAGGAATTGAGAGGATGTTTGGCCTCAAATACAGAAGACTTTTTAGAGACATAATAACAATCCTTAAATATTTGAAAGGTTTCCATGCCAAAGTGGAGAGGAGGCAGGTCATGGTCATGTAGAGAGAAGGGTCAGGAAGGAAGATTGTGTTCATTCTGAGGAATAAGTGTTGTAAAAGTTATTTGGTAATAGATGAGGTGACCCTTGGTAGCAGTGAACTACAATTTTGGGTGTGTCAAAAGCACACACCGCACATCAGCATATTGCAGAGAAGCTCCTGTTTTGGACAGAAGGTGGTACTTATTGACCATAGGGGTTCTTCCTCCTCTAAAATTCTATGAGTCAATGATTTCTTGCCCACATTATCTGAGAGCGCAGTTTCGAGACCTGTTTCTGAGCAGGCATCTGTTCGGTCCCGGCACTAGTGCTGTGAGATTTTGGGAGACCCGCTCCACACCTTGTGAGCACTGACTTCCTCACAGACCATCTGATAACGTGGTTCATTCATCCATTTGTTTGTTGATTACAGCCTTGTTAGGGAAAATATTTAAGGCAATTTGTTAAAAAATGTGAAATGAAGATTTTGGATCTTTAAGGCTCTTTCCATCCAGACACTCATAGGACAAAACATACAAAGACAGAGATTCCATTTTAAATTGCTACAGAAATACAATTCCGTATTCTCTCTAGTCACTTTTGAAAGAATGAGTTTGCTATACTACGCTGAATTATTCCTAAAAGTCATTTGGAAGAAATTTAGCTCTAGGGCATCCCTATTCTGAAGTGATTTTATTGAATTATTTTTCAAGTTAGGTCCCAGAAACACAAAAGTACTTATACCCCTGTGAGAACAATGGCAAGTGTTATCAGAATACATGGCTATGTAACTTCATACGAGGGGCTGTGCTTCTTCTCATTCCATCCTGAAATTATACATGAAGTCAGGGGAAGTCACCAAAGGGGAACCTGTACCTGAGGGAAGGGGATTCAAGAGGGTCTGGCAGACCCACGTTATCATGGAGACCTCCAGTCATGCAAGGTCAAGGTCTTAGAACAAAGAGTATGTCTTCTAATGTGGCTCTGCCTTAACCACCCCCGCCCTCCCAAAAAAACCTCCAAAAAGAAACTATTTGTTCAAGTTTTAGATATAAATTCTCAAAGAGTTCATACACACAAATACTATGGAAATGTCACTGATGCTGTTCTCTGCTGTCCTAGGCCACCCATGGAGGACACTCAGATGCTTTTGACTCCTGTGGTGAGCTGTGGGCCTCCGGGAGCCTTGCTAACCCGCCCTGTCATCCTCACTATGCATCACTGCGCAGATCCCAATACCGAGGACTGGAAGATACAGCTCAAGAACCAGGCAGCACAGGGCCAGTGGGAGGTGAGCTTCTCTTGCGATAAAGATGGAATGCAGGAGTAATCCATGCAGATAAGCATGAGCAACCAAGGGAAGGCTTTTATTTTTTTTTAAAGCAAAATATGTATGGAATTTTATCTTACACTCAAAATGAGCAAGTGTGCAGGTGGAACAAAAACAGGGGGGAGAGAGAGGCCAGAAGGGGGAAAGACAGAGTGACAGACTGCTTACTGAATGCTTTATCCATTTACTGATAGACGCAGAAAATCCTGGTCACGCATGGGCTAGCTCCTAGGGAACGTGCTCTTAGGAGTCTTATGTGAGTCCATTTTGGAATATACACACTGTATTTTGGGAAGAGAAACACATATATTTTAAATTTGGAAGTAGAGAAGCATGGCACCTGTGTCAGAAAATGTTAGGCACTTAATTGCAAACAAGTCCTGGGAATCTAGTCCCTGTGAACCTGACCTGGGAAAACAGCAAGTCTTCCAAACCCCACCAGGATGAAGAACCCTCCGGCATCTCATGTCTTTGTGGCTGTCGTCCTCAGGACTTCTTAGCGATGGCACCTTAAGCAAATCCTGTTCTTGGCATCAGAATCCTTCAGTTAGCACCTGTCCTATAGTTACTTAAATGCAATAGGATTAGTTATGTTTAGCACGAAGAATTTATACCTAACACCTTTTTAAAACTTTGTACATTTTCATTATTATCCCTTGAATAAATAGTATCTATTGTTTAAATGGAAAAGAGCCAAGTAAAAATTGCATTTTAGATTATTATCAGGAAAGCATATTTCAGGAATATGTTAATTAAAAAAATAGCAAATAATTTTAAAAGCTGCCCCTATATTTTGTGTAATCATTACAAAAACAAGTGTCCAATCTATATGTTATCTATTTTGTGATTACATATCATATTTCTCTTTTAGGAGAGAAATCTTTGAAAAAATATACATAAATATTCACGATCCTAATATTTTAGGGAAAAATCAGATTAGAGATAGAACAGCCCCTGGGCATCGCGGGCATTAACTGGAGCTGCCTTCTGCAGACACGCTCTCCTTTAGCCACCGGAGGGCATCGCTCCTGGCAGAGGACCTCCAGTCCAGGACTGAAGTCCAGGGATGAACTTTATGTTAAGACCAGACTTAACTAAATCTTACTTCAGTTCCATTAAACTGTAAATCATTTATCCCCAAAACATTCCAAAGTCTCAGTCTCAAGTAACCCCAAATTGTTTGCACAATTCTCTGCCTAATACCCTAATACTCTGTCTTTGTCTGGATAATTTGAATAGTAATAATTTGAGTAATAATAATAACAATAATAATAATAATAATAAAGAAAAGAGAAAGCTGGGAAGAGCAGAGAGAGAAAGAAAGGACAATTCATATGAAAGTACTCCTACTTGTGACAGGGACATGGGGCATCTTTATTCCTGACCAATCTTCTAGAAGGCTTTCTGTCACATGCCATTATTAGATGACGCTCAGGGCCTGTCCTCGCCCTGCTGGAGAAAGCAGCATCTTTCCAGGTGTCCTTTGGGGGCTGACATAAACCTGGAGGTGCTGAGCTTCTACCTCTCTTTCCTGGTTCAGTTTGAACTCCATTTTGGGTACAGGTTCAGCTGAACGAATGATTCATGGATGCCATGAAAATGCAGCTCTCGTTAGAGCTCAGACGATGTTGCCAGTCCTAACTAATAGAGGAGCCTCCTTCTTTCATATCTTTGTCCAGCCCCAGGGACTCAATTTATAATGACACTTTCATTCATTTTTTGGACAAATAACCATTTGCCCACTATGAGCTAGGCCCACTGACATGCTGGGGGAGGCAAAGCATATATAGTTCCTGCCTCTGTGAAAATGAAGTAACTAATGCAGAGGGTGAGTCATACCTGCACATGTATTTTATTTCTCCCACATCAATTTTTTTTTAATTTGAATTCATTAAGTAGGAAAATTCACATAAAAAATCTGAAGTCCCAGCTTCTCTTGAAAAATTCCAGGTCATGTGCTCACTGCGCCTGCATTCCTGCAAAGTTGCAATGGGCTGAAGCCAAAAGGAGACTAAATAAGTTCTTCAGACAGGCCTGTGCTCTGCTTGACCACAGTCTCCACCATTCCTTATTGAGTCTCCCCTTCCTGCTTCACACATTCCTATGACCTGGATGCCCTGGAAAGCATGTGGAATTGTGACCCTTGGTTTATGGATTTTAGGCTAGGTCTTCCAGATGATTTTTTCCTGTGGCCTGAGTCATTTGGATAAATCAAAACTTGGTTGAGTTAGTAACTATTTTCACAAAATTCATCACTTCCACTTAATTTTATTTCTTGCTAAATATTTTCAAAATCTAAAAGGATAGATAGACTGTTCAAGACCTTGCATGAAAAACAACAGAGAAAATGGTCTTAAAGGCATGGAGTTTGCTTTCTGTGGAGTCCATCAGCCCAAATTATTGAAGAAAAGTAGTGTATCACTTTTGGAAGTAATAGGTGAGTGAATTTGGAAGAATGTAGTAGAATGGTATCGTGTAATTCCCTAATTTTTCTAATTCTTTTCAAACCCCTATATTTTTGAAAATAAAAACCCTACTATGCGCCTTGGCTGGTGTAGCTCAGTGGATTGAGTGTGGGCCTGCAAACCAAAGGATCACGATCCCATTCTCAGTCAGGGCACATGCCTGGGTTGCTGGCCAGTGCCCGTCAGGGGACGCACAAGAGGCAACCACACATTGATATTTCTCTCCCTCTCTCCTTCCCTTCCCCTCTAAAGATAAAATAAATAAAATCTTTTAAAAAGACCCTAATATGTTATAATGACATTGAAATAAAATAGTACTTTTGGTTTCAGTAAGAAATTTAGAGATTAAAATATCAAATTCTCATAAACATAATAAACACATTTGCAGTGAAGTTAAAAGGACAATTCATGAATTTGTTTTAGAATTTTATGTAAATTTTAGTAATGTAGATTCTCAGAAGATCAAAACATGTTAAATAAATGGCATCTAAGTAAAGAATATAAGCAGTATAAAGGCAAGAGAAGTATGGGAAATAATGACTAAGGATGGAAAATGAGGTATAATAAAGCCTGAGTAAGAAAAAAAGAGCAGAAAAATTAATCACCAAAATTCAGAAGTCCTGCTCCACCCACGACCATTGGTCACTATCGGGGCTGCCAGCAGGCTCTCAGGGTCTCAGCCATGCCCCTTTCCACTTCTCCCACAGGATGTGGTGGTGGTGGGAGAGGAAAACTTCACTACACCCTGCTACATTCAGCTGGACGTGGAGGCCTGCCACATCCTCACAGAGAACCTTAGCACCTATGCCCTCGTGGGCCAGTCCACCACCAAAGCTGCTGCGAAGCGCCTGAAGCTGGCCATCTTCGGGCCAGTCTGCTGCTCCTCCCTAGAGTACAGCATCCGAGTCTATTGCCTGGATGACACCCAAGATGCCCTGAAGGTAGGTGGCTCCTCCCAGACTTGCCCTTTTCACCTTCACACCAAAGACAAGCTTTGGGGTGGCTGCACTCACCTAGAGAAAATGCATATGTGCGTGTGTGTCCCAGTGTGTGAACACAAGTGCTTGGCCCCAAAAGATGCAATTAAAAAAAAGTTAGACATTTCTCTGAGTCCATGCAGATAGATGAGCTGTTTCCATTATGCTGATCCCTCCCAAGGGCTCCTTTTGTTTATCTTCCTTGATTTCCTTTAATGAAAAATTTAGAAGGGAGAATTTGGCAATGAATCCCATGGATGGTAAATAATCTGCTTCCATGTTTATCTCAGCTGTGTTCTTATAACAGGAACTGGCGTAATTGCTCACACTGTATGTTCCTCTTGTGTGCTACTGCATTTGTATGCTTTCCCATTCTTTTTTTGAGGACAGCAAGGAAGAGGGTTAGCATTTGACAACAGGCTGCTGCTTTGCAGAATAAATGAGCTAAACCTGGTGCTATTAGGGCCATTCATTCATCCCATTTGAAGCTTTAAGGGATATAGTAGGTGCCTTTGAAGAAGTTACAATCTAGAAGGAGGAATAAAAGAAGCACACCAAGGACTAGGAGACAAGTCAGAATGTGATTAACGCTGTAGGTGTGTGCAAAGTCCTATGGAAGTTTGAGAGAGGAAAGCGTGATATTATTTTGAGGAAATCTGAGATGCAGCTAACATTTGATATTGGCCCTAGTAAGAAATATGGTTTGACCAGCAATAATGGGAAAAAAATACAAGATTTTTAGGTGAAGGGAGCAGCATGAAAACACAGAGGGAACACTAAATACAGACTCCCTACAGGCATATTAGAATGAAAGGTGAACCAGATAGAGGAGTTGAGATTCAGTTTCTTGAGTCAACAGAGAGTCACTGGAGAGATTTAAATAGAAGAAAGACGTGATAGGAAATATATGTTACAAACATTAGTCTGATGTCAATGGCAAATTTGAAGCAAGTCAAGAAGAAAAACAGTGCAGGCCTGGGGTGATGACAGAGGCATGAGAAGAGAGCAGGTGGGAAAGGTTCTGTGTAAGTAGCTCTTTCAGGGCATGGTGACTGACACTGAATGTGTGGGCAAGAGAGCAAGTCCACCTCCGGTAACAGCATTAAACGCAGGGGGCAGGTAGCTTTGGGGTGTGGATCTGGTGCCTTTCCTTTGGGAGTATTGAGTTAGAGATGTGAATTACACATCAACACTAAGATGTCCAAGGGATAGAAATACGGTGTGGCTCTCTAAACAGAGAGTGGATCCTGAGAGAGACTGAAAAACCCATTGTATGTTGATAGTTGTCATTCATGGTGATCAGAGAGAATATCAAGGGGGCCTAAAGGGAGAAAATAATAATAAAAATAATAAGCATTACTGAGAACTTCCTATGTGCCAGGCATGATTCTAAATATTTTTTATTAATTTGTGTAATCTTCCCAACAACTCCATAAGATAATTATCCCCATTTTACAGAAGTGCAATCCCAGGCACAGAAAGGTTAAGCAAGTTGCTCTAGGTTGCACAGCTATGAGTGGAGAGCATAAGCTTCATACCCAGGCATCTGGCTGCAGTCTGGACTCTCCAGCCCTAAAGCAGGTTTCTCAAAGAGCCACTCCTTAGAACATAGGGACCAAGGGGAGCCCAGCTATTGTAAGGGAAGATGAAAGGCAGCCAGAGAAGGAGCTTCTGAAAGACGAACACCCAGAGAAGGAAGAAGAGAAGTGGAAGAAACATATGTCAAGAAATCCTAGGGAAACAATTTTTCTGAAAACCAGGATATTTCTTTGTGGGGTTTCTCTCCAGAGAGTATTTCTGGGTCATGAAAATTGAGTGTGGCAGGTCGGGTCCGTCAAGGGAAGGAGACAGAGTTGGTCACTGGATGTATTCCTGACGGTCGGGCCTGTAGGAGTTTCTGATGTTGAATAAATGATGTGAACACACAGCTCGAGCATAAAGCCTACAGTTATTTCTTTTATATTCTTTGCAAATGTGATACTTCTGAGGTACTGTCAGGATAGAAATCATCCTAGGTTTACATTCTTCTTAGACTTTGTGGAGGAGCCATGGTGTCTGATTAAGGCAAATCTTTTTAACAATTCCAAGACAAGTCATTGCAAAAAAGCATACTGTAAAAGATCTGCATCATATTTGAAATGTTTGATACATGTATTTTATATTTGCACACATAGTTCTCACACTCAGGCACTCTTAACCTTTCTTCCCAACAGATACACACAAATCCATGCAAACAAAAGTAATATTTTATAAAATAATTTGATTACTTTAATTAGTGGTCAACACCAAGAAAGACTAATGAATAGGTTTAAGCAGTGAGAACAACCCAAGCGCAGTTTGTATTGCGGTCAGTGCTTTCCAAGTAGACATTTATAAATTCTCAGCATCCAGCAGTTAGCCTAAAACAACCATGAATAATGGATAAGCTTTCTTGTACCTCATGGCCTTTTAATAATGAGAAATGCCAAAATCCTAGTTACCAGGTGAGCTGTCTATCCAACTTACTAACAGAGACAATTAGTTGAGCCTAGCCAGCACTGCCTCAGACCTGAGACTCTGGGAGTGGAAACTTGGGGCAGATAAACTCAGAAAAAGGCCTTTCATTACCTCAGTCACGCTTTTTGGGCACCTTGCCTGCTAATGTTTCCTACCAGTCTCTCTCCCATATTCCTACTTCTCACCTGTTTGTCATCCATAAATGCTGTCTTTCGCATCGCCCCTTCCAGATATCTCCCCCTTCTTCACCCTCACCCTGCTCCTCACTCATGCTCTTCCAAAATCAGTAGTTCTTTGTCCCACACACATAGCAGTCAGGTGGGGGGCTTTAAAAAAAGACTAGCCCTGAGATCTCAACCCAAAAGTTCTTATCTAATTGGTCTGGGTATTCATTTTTGTTTATTTGTCTTTAGTATATACTGGGTAATGCCTTAGAGAAGCAAAGGTTAGGCGCTATTATCCAAAACACTATCACAGATCTTTTTGAAACTTTATTCTATTAAGGACAAACTTTCCTACATCCTCAAATCATTGTCTTCCCCATTCCTTTACCTGTCCACATTACCTGTGAATGGATCTTCCAAGTAACATGCCATACCTCACAATCCCTACAGTGAGGGTCACACCCACTGAACTAACCACAAGGCCAAGAGGCAAGAGTGCCAACATTTCTCATAGCCCGTGAGCACTCCTGGGGCATCACTGTACTTTACAAGCTGGTTCTCTGTTCTGTTGTTATTTATTCTGCTATTCATTACTCTATTCAGTGCCTTAGTATAGAGCAGAATGGGGCATATACAGTATATATAGTATATACAGTATGGGGGAAAAGTAGCTTCACAGTTTTTTATATGGAAAGTAATACAAAAATTAATAAATGATAAAAGAGTAAACTCTGTGTTTTACACACTTATAACTGTAAACCTATTTTTACCCACCCTGGATATCCCTACACTAGCAGTACCTGCCTCACGGTCTTCCTTTCCACTCATTTTATTCCCAACATCCTCTCAAATTCAAAGTTGCTTCTTAATCACAGTTCCTTTGCCCAAATTTATTCTAGTCGACTTCAGATCATCCCACATTATCTACCCACCAGTGCAGGCATGCTCAGCACAGGTCTCCAACATTTTGGCATCTCTAGGTCACACTGGAAGTTGTCTAGGGCCACACATTAAAAACAAAGCAACACGTAATCACAAAATAATCTCATAATGTTTTAAGTAAATTTATGATTTTGTGTTGGGCTGCATTCACAGCCACCCCTGGCTGTACATGGCCCAAGGGCCGCATGAGCAACTGCACCACCATCTCCACCTGCCAGGATCTTCACCTGTGAGCCTCTCCTCTTCTGATCACAACCATCTGACCTTCTGTCTCTCACACATGGTGCATGAAGCTGCGCTTAGTTCTTAAGGAAGAACTCCTCAACCTTTTGTGGTCTCCTGGTCCACAAACCCTCATCTGCTCATACCCATGTCTACAGGGAACTCACTCCCACTCCAGAATGTCTTGCCATCTGGAACTGCTGCAGGTTTTCCTAATTTCCATAGCTAAAGAAGACTCCAACTGCATAAGCCCTCGACTTCTTCCAGGCTGTTGAGTTGTTCTAAAATAATCATAAATTGCTAATTGAGTCTATTATAATCTCAAGATACCTGCCCCAAGCTTCGCTTCCCCTGCTCCTCCACAATCCTTTCATTTACCTCTTCTTGACTTGTCAGCTTTCACAGAACACTTCTGCCAAGTCTCTCCCCCTCTCCTGAAGTCCCCGATTGCATCGCAGTCCCTCATGTTTAGCAATGACCTAACTTCAATTGAACCCCCCAAGGGCTGCTCGCTCAGCTGCTGTCCTTCACCCTTGAAACCTTTTACTTCAGCCTCTTCTAGCCGAGGCTGGGCTCTGATGAAGAGGGGCCCCACTTCTCGTTTATGTTTTAATCAAATTTTTCTACCACCTTCATCTCCTCAAAGTGGGTCTCACCAGACTCCATATTTTCTTTCAGTTACTGCTGTGGACTGGGAATTCTTTCTAAATGGCAGAAACCTTCCCAGAATGTTGGCCTAGGGCAGAGAGGGGAGGCCAGAGGAATACTCATTCTCAGGGAGAAGGACCCCACAGTCTGGAGGGCAATCAGACAAAGAGAATGTCTACAGCTGAACACAGCAAGGATGCTAAGTCCCTCTTATTATCATATGTGCTTATTGCTTATATTGTCCATGGCAGAGTGCGGGTGGAGGATGAAGCCACCATATTAGTTTCAAGCAACCCTGCTGCACTCTCTTATCTTTCAACCCACAACATAAGTTCAGCAACTTTCATAACAATTTCCCCAAATTTTGTTAATCCTGGGGGCAAAAAGGATTGCCTGCGATTTAAAAGCTTCAATTTAGCCATTTAGAAGCACTGATGTGGAATCAGATGCTGGCAATGACTGCTGACATGAAAGTCAGGGCCGCTGGGAGATAAACGAACTCTCTTACACCTTCCAGGTGAGGTTTTTGTGTTTTGTTCCTGTTCATCTGCTCAAACAATGGTGGGAGCCATGCGCAAATTGAGTTCCTACAAAGAGATAAAGATATTAGAATTGTGAGAGTGGTTTAGAACCAATTCCATACTCAAAAAAGGAGGTCGCAGATATTGAAAAGATTGTATTGGGTGGTATCAGGAGGGTGTCTCTTTCCCTCCTGTTCAGGTGAGTCAGTTAATAATTTTGGTGCTCTCAAAAACTTAAATCCTAATGATAATAGACCAGAATTAAGGAAGAGCAAGGTTATATTTTGATAAGTTTAAAACTTATCAAATTACTTTGATAAGTTTATACTTCAGGAGAAATATACATCTATGGAAAAATAAGTAATTTCTGCCCCACTATCCTGATGGTACAATTTATAAGATTTTTCTTTCTTAATAAAGGAATTTATTCCAAACTCTGAGATTCAGACCCTAAAAGAGGAATTATATGCATACAGTCTAGGCAGTCTGTAGTGTTCATTGAATTTCAGGCAAATGCATACAAGAGAGAAACCAAGCAATGCATATTAACCTACCCTGGCTTTCTTCATGTCGTCATTTACCACATGCCCTTACCCAGGCCATAGTTGTGGAATAGTAACTGTGTATTATTGCATTTTCTTAAAAAAAATAGGAAGAAAATTTTTAAATACTGAAAATTAGAGAAAGTAGAAAATCTAGTTAAGAATTGTGTGGTACTCATGTTGTGGGCTGCATTCATATGTAGACAGTCATGGAAGCCTGTCAAAGGTTTTATTGTCATCCTTCCTCCTGGTCCTTCCCCATGGGTGTCCTTCTGATGCCCTCTCTGTGGCAAAGTGCGACCCTACTGAACCTGGAACACTGGAGGCCTGCCTCTTCTCATCCTGCTAAGGCTGGCCCTCTACTGAATTGGCGCCATTAACCATCTTTTCTTTCAGTTTCCTCAAACAACCTCAAAACTAGCTCGATAGACTTTCAGGATCCTGGTCTTCGGAATTAAATTAATAGGCCCATATGTGGAACACATGTATTAGATAATACCAACACACACACACACACACACACAAAACATGTTAAAGTTAAAGCATGTTTTTCCTGTTGAGTGTATGGAAGGATGCGGCAGGAAAGGGGAGCTTGTGTCAGGCTGGCTGGCTGACTCTGCTGGTCTTGCCGCTCGTCAGCTCTGCAGCCCTGGACACGGAACTTGACCACTTTGAACAAGCAGTTGGTCTGCATGAGGGACCCTGAGAAGATTCAGGAGATCGAAGCTATTAAATTTGCTGGCACAGACTAGGCACTTGAAAATGTTAATTATCCTTAGGTGGGCATTTGGATTATGCTGGCATTTTGAAGATAATGGCTCAATGAAAATATTAACTCAAACTGATCTCTCATGGCGAGGTGAGTTTCGAGGTCGGTGGCAGGCTAGTGGGTCAGGCTTTCAGGGGCAGGGATCTTTTTGTTGCCCCTAAATGTATTCTATCTTTGTTGCCTTCTCAGGAGACCTTGGCCCTGGCTCTGACCCCATCATATAATTTAGAAATGACCTGCCATGTTGAAAAAAAATTTTAAGACAGAGAGAAAAGAAAGAAGAGAAAATAGAAGTTGTGGTGGAGCCCTGGCCGGCGTGGCTCAGTTGGTTGGAGCATTACCCCATAAACAAAAATTTGCAGGTTTGATTCCCTGTCAGGGCACATACCCAGGACGCAGATTCTATTCCTGGTCTGTGTGTGTGCAGTCCCCAATCCAGGCTTGTATGGGAGGCAACCAATAGATGCTTATCTGTCTCGCATGGATATTTTCTCTCTTTCCCTTCTTTTCGCGTTTCCTCTCACTCTAAAAACCATTAAAAAGTATCCTCACATGAGGATTTAAAAAAAAACAAGAAGCTGTGGTGAGCAGAAATGTCACTCTCCAAACATATCTACACACAAGGCTCAGGACCTGTGAATGGGTCGCCTCACCTGGTGAAGGGAAGGCAGCCCCACCCACACCTTGACTGTAGCGCAGTGGAACCCGGTCAGACTCCACCAACCTGCCCCACAGTAAGGTTATAAATGTGTGTTGTTTCAAGTCACTAAGTGTATGGTAATTTCTTACTGCAGAAATAAAAAACCAATACAGAAGTTAAAAAATAACATGTTAAGAGTTAAAGATAATATCAGATGACTTCAGAAATTCTAGAACAACCTAAAAAGCCTTGTTCCTAATCCATAGATATGAGAGATCATCTTTTCCTTAGAAGTTTGAGCAGAGGTGGACGAGTGATACAGCCACTTCCCTGAGCACTATCCTTTGGCATTTTGCTTCACAAGTGTCCCAAACCACAGTGACCAGGCAGGCTGGAAACCGCGGCTCAAACCAAGTACCCGTGGCAGCAGCAGCTGCGGGAGCAGCAGGCAGAGCCGGAGACGCTGAGTGAGTTGATGGAAGCTGTTCGCACATGGTCGCTGGAGCCCAGCCTTGTTATTGTTATGGATGAAGTATGGCAGACAAACTCAGGGGGAGAGCAGAGCGCCCCAGCGTGAGCATGGGAAGAGAGAGGGGTGTCATCCAGGCCTGATGCCAGTGGCGATGACCAGAGCCAGGTGGCAGAGGCCAGGCTGGCAGACAGTCACATATTCTCTGCAGCCAGCTCAGCAGCCTGAGGCCTGAGGCCAGAGGAGGGGTTGGCTCGCGGGCAGCTGAGAGCAATCACTGAAAAGCTGGCTGGGAGCAAGAGAGAAGGATGGCACTCTCTCTGGCCTCTGCTTTGGAGGAGTACAGGCCCACAGCTGTGACAGCGACGGTGGCAACAGTCTCAGTAGCAAAGACAAAAATTTCTCATCCATGAATGACAAGGGCAGGTTCCAGCACAGGATGAAAGAATGAATAAGAGCTAAGCAGGTTCTATAAAATCTGATGGGAGATGTGATTTTTTTAAAACACCACTTAGCACAGTCCTTGAAGGTTGGTCTTTGGAGGTTTAACATGTGTGGCATGCTGAATGTTTGCCAGTTTTTCCTCTGTGTTTTCAGAGCCTTGTGTCCATATGGCAGAAGCATGCAGATGCATGGGGAAGGTGGACACAGGTTTCAAACTGCACAGATCGGCCTCTCGTGCTTGCTTCAGAGCCCTGGACAGAGCGTGGATTCTGGGTATCTCTCCAGGGTGGGGTATGGTCAGACCAAAACAAACCCCTTGGAGTGCAAAACTGGCCACCACTTCATTCACTGCCCTTTGCGCTTTCACCTCTGGGGCGTGCTCTGAGTAGTCTCCTCACAGTAGCTGCCTCTACCCGCTCGGGTCCTGGCGGTGTCTGTCCCCACACTCCTTGGCAGCACTACATACAGCTCATTCGGGGCTCTGTGTTTCCATCAGGAATAGAGAGTGTGCAGCAAGTTGCACCCAGATACTACTGAGAAAAAAGCAAGGCAAAATAAAGCAAAGCCTTGATTTAACCTCCTCCAACCTTCTCTTCCAAATGAGATTTTAATGAGATTTGTGAGATTTAAGGTAAGCATTGGCATCTTCCTCTCTCTAGATGATAAGATCTCTAATAAGAAAAGGAAAGGAGTGATAGCAGAGGTGTGAGAGGGAAAACCAGACAGAGATGTAGGAGGAAGCTAAAGGCTAGATAACCCACAGGTAGGACAATCAACTCTTGAGAAACGGGAAGCTAAGGAAAGTGCCTGCGAGGATAAGGAAGGAAGCACAATCAGAGCAGTAGCTGGAGAGAGAAGGCAAGTTCTTGAGCCTGATGAGGGTGACCAGGGAGGAGTTTGAGCACAGTGCGGAGAACAGGGCCGGGCCTCAGGACCTCATGCAGTTTCTGGCACCAAGTCACTGCTTGGCACTCAGGCAGAGCCTGGTCGGGTCCTGAAATATACCTGATTCCCAGTGTACACAGCTGTCGGCCGGGGCTCTCATGTGCACTCATCATGAGACTGACACTTGACAGAAATTGGCCCAGGCTGGGAAGGAGCTGGAGGAGGAGAAAGAACAAGAGTGGCAGTGGAGGCAGGTGCCATCTGACCCCAGCAGTGATGCAGAGAGCAACATTCTGGGGTTGGGAAAACCAGAGGGTGGGAGTTGTAGGGCTCCTCCCATTCGCCTTGCTCCAACAGCCCTTAATGAGCAGGGAGCCTCTCATCTCCAAGCCTGGGAGAGAGCGCTGGGTGCAGGCCAGAGGGGCTCCCTTTGTACATCCAAGCCTTTAAAACAGCTTGGATTTATTGTGGCTCTTAAGTGGGCCAGGCTAATGGCTTGGCATGGGTAATGTCTTCGTTTAATTGGTTATTGTGAAAGCTGCTTGTTTCTACTGTGGAATCCCTTGTCCCTGCCTCTGGAGCAATCCCTCACAGGTTCCCTGAATCAATACAGCCCTCCATCAGGGCCTGTGATGGGCAGCCACGCGCTGGGGAAGCAGCCATCTCACAGGACTGCTCTGACCCCTGCGGGAACTGGGCTCTGACACCCAGGGGACTGCTCCTGGCAACATCACGGTTGGGGTTCCCCTGTGTGTTCCTGTAAAGCAATGGGCTAGCGACACCTCTACTGATAACTAACCCCTGAGAGAGTCTTTTCAAGGTTAAGTTAGAAAGGTGGAAGTGGAACTGACAAACTCAGAAAGTGACCCCTTTTATAGAAGCAGAGCGAGCCAATCAGAGCCACAGGTAGAAGCACCCAGAGCCAAATAAGGCGCTGAGGTGCGGGTGCTGCCAGGAGGGAGACAGCCTTTGCAAGGGAAGGTGACATTTATATTTCTGAGAACAAAGAGCCTAGATGATCCTAATTCCCATTATGGCATTTCTTTCCAAGGTCATGATATTTTTCTTAAGTCTTCCTAAATCTTTTGACCTTAAATATATTTTGTTCCTCTTCTCTTTTAAGATGCATGAAATATCCTAACAGTAAGGAAGCTGTCTTGGAGCTGAGCACACTGTGCTCGGGTTACCTGTTTATATGTCGGTCTACCTGCTGTGGTCCAGGGGTGGCTTGGGGCAGGGACAGGGACTTGTCTGTGTGTCTCACAGCCTGATAGAGTTCCTGGCAGAGCCTGTGTGCTTCATGGGTGCTGAATGAATGTGCCCAGGAAGACTGAGGGACAGAACACATTTAAATGTGAAGCTGTGTATTGCATATCGATGTGCACATCTGTTATGTTCATGTCCTTTTATTTATCTGCATCAATGTATAAAGACCAAAATGATTTCATGCAGAAAGAATCTCGGAAATCAAGTTTTTTGAAATATAAGTTACAGTATTTTTAAGTGGGATGGGCTAGAAAATATCTGAAATTATAATACTTAAACCATAACAATATGACAAATAAGCTTAATTAACCTGTCCAGTGGTCTTACTTCTTCTATCTTCTGACATGAAAGTTATATATGGGATTCACTGTGTGAGGCAAGTCACCTCTGACTCATGTATGGTTTCAGAGGATTTTAGTTGTCAAGATGTTCTTTTATATATTACTTATAATATCTTTAATTTCCACTTCAACATTTTTAATTTGTGCTTTGCTTACTGCCTTGTCCTTTACTTTGCTGTTTCCTCGAAGTTGAACATCCTGAGTATGATGATCCTAGTTGCTACTTTTCAGGAAAAAGAATTAATTTAGGTTTTCTAAGAATCCTTTGAATTGAGCCATTTACTCTTGGGCTGATTTCTCCCAGACGTCCAGTGCAGCAGCCTTTGAAATGGAGTGCGTGCACCCCAGGCCCACGGAACTCTGGGACGAACATAAACTAACATACGTTTTCATGCTTTTAGCTTTTGTATTTTGCAATAGAACAACATGTTGATGTATTGATATAGACCTATAATTTACAAAAAGACATACAAAATGAATGCTTGATTTTTTTTAACATTTTTTATTGTTGTTCAAGTACAATTTTCTGCCTTTTCCCCCAGCCCTCCTCACCACCCTCCCCTGTTTCCACCCCCTTGTTATTGTCCATGTGTCCTTTATAACTGTTCCTGCAGACGCTTCACCCTTCTCCTCTATAATCCACTCCCCTCTCCCCTCTGGTCACTGCCAGCTTGTTCTCAACTTCAGTGTCTCTGCTCTATTTTTTGACTGGTAGACACATAAGTCACATGTGTTTAGAGGCCTCTGCTGTGAGCAGGGGTGCTGTGGGTTTCATGGGCAGTTTACCTCTCACCCCGACTGGTGTCTAATTGAAGCAGAGAAAAAAGGTTCCTCCCAGCTCTGCGCAGCAGCACTGCGTCATTCCTGATTGGTGGAGAGATGGACAGCTTAAGAATATAGAAAGTACGTGTCTTCTGGTCTCGTTGTCTAAGATGACACTTTATTTATAACATAGGGAATATAGTCAACAATTATAATAATTATGTGTGGTGCCAGGTAGGTACCAGACTTACAGGAGGAATCACTTCGTAAATTATATAAATGTATAGCCACTATGCTATACACCCAAAACTAATATAAAATACTATTAAACATCAACTGTAACTTTTTTAAAAAAGAAGTAACTACAAAAATGAAATTAAAAATAAAGTAAAATGATACTTTACTTGGGACTTTCTCTCAAAAAAGCTCAAGTCAGCCCACTCACTTTCCCTGCTAGGGAGAACTCTTTACCGGGACTTGAGGTCAGTGCTGATACCAAGGATTGACTCCACCTCAGACTTTGTGCTTGAAACGTGGTATTAGATTTCTTGACTTCAAGGTTCTGGCCAATATGCAATTTAGGTTGTTTTTTCAATTGTCTTCCCTGACAATGCTCCCTATATCCTCTGTAATCTATGTTGATGGTCTGAACAGGGTGTGGATTATACATTGTTGGGTACGATTACCTCCCAGAATACAATGCTTCTTCTTTCAGACATCCCAGGGAGATAATTTGGACATAATGAAGATCTATAGTAATCAGATAATTACTATCGATTGCTCTTTAGACGTCTTGATGAGGTAATTAGGGTATACTGGAAAGAAGCTAGAACTGATTGATTGGCATGACTGTAATCTCAAAGATTTCTAATTATGTTTCTTTTCTTCTAATGGCTTATAAACAAACATCATTTTAGCTTTAGAATTTGTCAGGTGCCAGGTTCACTGGGAAAATCAGCTTTCTTTATTATGCTAACTAGACACTGAACATGAACATGATCAATATAAGCTCATTATGCCTTCCTGCTGAAGCAGAAGAAACTGTAATTAACCCTCCCTTTCCTTATTTGTCTTCATGTCTTCATTTCCACATGGCCAGGTCCTTGTCCAGGAATGGAGCGCAAAGTGTTGTGGGCGGGAGGTTCATGAGGAGCATGTGACCCCGGAGGGGGGTGTGGGTCTGTACTGCCTCCAGGGGCCACTCCGAGTCTGCTGAGCTGCAGGCACAACAGAGCCAGGCATAATGACACAGCATATGTGGCCAGGTGGTCAACTGCCTAGTTGGGGGCTGGCTGACTGCCTGGTTAGGGGCAAGATCCTGTCATAAGTAATAGCTACTCATCAGCCAGCAATATTGAATAATCTCAACATCAATATTCTCAAGCAGCTGAACCACGCTTGTCTTTCCATCCACGTGCTATTGCCTTATCACTTCCATTAGACACTAATTAGAGGAGTCGCTGTCTGAGACCGTTCCATACTATCCTAATATTTCCTACACCTTATAGGACCTCTCAGCAGCATGCATGGTTTCGAATAATGGCCTGACTGAAAGATGATGGATGCTGAGCACCACTAAAGAAGTGGCTTCAAATGAGCTGTTTACATCTAATCAATGATGTGGGTGAGCTCTGCACCTACCAGACTACAGTCTGGTTCTCATACTCACAGTCCTCCACTGCGGCCTGTCTGTGCAGGGCACCCAGCAGGTGCCTAGAGCCCGTCTGTGAAAGGGCCTGTGTATGGAACCCCATGTTTTCCATTGAAATATTACCAAAGAAGAATTATATTTTTATAAAATCCATTATTTCCTTGAATTCCTATTAAAGAAGAGAAAGGTCACATATTACTTACATATTTGTATCACTAAAACTTTTTATGCATGAGGGGAGCAAAGTGTGCGTGCACGGGGATGGTTCAGACAGCAGAAGAGACCCAGGACATTTCGTTCATTGATAGCTTGTGGTTAGAGGCTGTTTGGATGATTGCAACTGTAGCCGGATATGCTTCATTATTGCCCATTAACTAGGATGTTAATGGAGCATTGAGGAATGGAAGTATATCTAGAATTTGCCTTTGTTTTACATCTTTATAGTATAAGTTATATAACAAGTTTTTTGATCAGCCACATTTCTTGAGAAATAAAGTATTCTTTTTAAAATTAAATCTGGCCCTGGCTGGGTGGCTCAGTTGGTTGGACCATTGTCCTATGCACCAAAAAGTTGCAGGTTGAATTCCTGTTCAGGGCACATACCTAGGTTGTGGGTTCAGTCCCTTGTCAGGGCACATACAGGGTGGGGGTGGGACAACTGATCTCTCTCTCTCTCTCTCTCTCTCAATCTCTCTCCCTCCTCCCCGCACCCTCCCCTGCATTGTCACTCTGAAATCAGTGAACATATCTTTGGGTGAGAACTAAAAATAATAATAAATAAAAAATAAAATAATTAAATTTAATATGAGTAACTGTTTAGCTCAATATTTGGTGCTGAGAAACCTAATCTGCATCAGTGTATTTTCTTCTAATAGGACATACAGTGAACACGTTTTAATTTTTTTTAATAATTTGAAAGCCTACAGTGGATAATTTTAGGTAAAATTTTACTATTTTATTTTTGTAGGTAAAGAAACTGCAAAAGACAGAAAAAAAATGCCCAAAGCACATTCCAAATTTTTGTTCACGAACTGGTTTTACCAAGTCAAAGATACGGGTCTATTTTCTAGTTATTGGCTCCTTTCCCTAAAAGTTCATTGAAGATCATCTTACTTATCTATTTACATTTCTAGCTATTTTTCTTTTATCTGGTTGTTTAGATTTGAGGTCCTTATGGTTATTTTGCTGTAGGTGAATAACATTCTGCCTGTTTGTCGGGAACTGCAGACTGTACTGGATTTGCTCCCGACAGTGAGACTGCTGATGAATAGGTGATGGTCAGCAGGATCCAGTCACACACACACTGGCAGGGGCTTCAGCTGAAGGGCCTTGAGGCTGCAAAAGTGGCCGCCCCGTGTTGCACAAGTTTGCTGGGTCAGGGGCAGGCACAGTGGGAAACACTCATCTGATGAGAGAGCTGGTGGAAGTGATACAATTCAGTAATTTGCTTTCGGCTGTTTTGGGCGTGTCATTGCAGGAAGTTTTGCAGCTTGAGAGACAGATGGGAGGACAGCTCCTAGAGGAACCGAAGGGTCTTCATTTCAAAGGCAGTGCCCACAACCTGCGCTTGTCCATTCACGACATCGCCCATTCCCTCTGGAAGAGCAAACTGCTGGCCAAGTATCAGGTAAGTATCAGGTAAGGCTTGGAGACAACATGAAGGAGAACTAAAATCATTTGGGCATAATATATTCCCTTCCTTGAAGATAACCATACACACATCAGCACTTGTTTCTCCAAATAATTTGGAATTATTTCATAGTTTTGAAAAATACTCCAGACATATTTGAAGGGATGCTTTTTTCTTAATTCCCTTTCAAATAATTGAACAATCATTCTTTTATTGGCAAATAAGACTTCCAAGTTCATCATTACATTTTCAGGGTAAATATTACATCAAATTGATTTTAAAAGCCTTATAATACATCCACAAGAAAAGCAGAACACTGCCATCCCAGGTGACACGAGGTGGGCTCCTGCCTCGCTGGGACAGTGCCTCCACTGTGAAAATGAAGAAGCGTCCCCAATTTTGAAAGTGAATTAAGCATGCAAAAATAAACCCTGGTCAGCGTTGTATTAAATCTTAGTGCATCGATCCCAAGTCCCATTGTATGTTCCTGTCGCAAAGCATAAGGACTCTCCAGGGGGTTCCACTGCCCCCTCTACCGGCCAGCTGAGTTCTCAGGGACTGTGCGATGGGATCGCTAGCTTCATTCCCAGTCTTAGGAGAGTGCACGAACTTGGATAAACTGTGATGTGCGGTCTGCACGCCAGCAAATCCAGTCCCAGGCCCCAGCACTGCATCTGGGCTGGTTGCGGTTTCCTGGTACGAATCAATGAATGTGCTAGAAGGGGTGAAGAGGAGATTTTCCAACTCCCTTCATGCTCTCGTGGGTCCAGTACTCACACCCACATGGTGGGGGGCCAACCTACTAATCCGGTAACAGTCTCCAGCTTCAGTGCGGGTTGCACACCAGACTCTTCTTGATCAGCCAACAGTTGAGAGATCTGGTTTTTAAGTTTCTCACAAAAATCTCTTCCTTTGCTTTCTTCTTCTCCCTATTTTGTGACTGTCATAAAAGTCCACAAATCTTCCCCTTTTATGAACAATTTCCTTTGTGTAATCATAATGGAAAAATGCTGCTTTTTTCATAATGATAACCTGCTATTGGTTCAAACCAAGCCTGGCTGAATTCTTACCCTCCGCCAGACACTTGGGCACTTTGGTTTATCTCATCTGACCCTGGCTGGGCAGGACTTAGATGTTCTTTTCCTTACGCTTTCTCGGATGAGGAAACTGAGGCGTGGAAAGGTTACATAATGTGCCACAAATCACCAAGTAGGTGGGGGAGAGTGTTCTTGTTTGTACTTCATTCTGAGCTCTTAACCACTGTGTTCACCCATTTTTTCTTTATCCACCTTTTCTTACCTTTTCTTTCCTTTTCTGAAAAAAGATTTTAGGATGGTCTCCATAATGTGGTCTGGAATTTTTAAAATATATGTCTGTTAGAGGCTTGGCACTTTTCAGGGTAAAGACTTCCTTGCAGCAGCAAACCAAGCCTCCCCCGCCCCGTGCAGAGGGAGGATGTAGGCATGAAAGGGACTGGACCAGCCCATTATCCCTTAGCGCTGCTTTGCTCTCCTCCAGAAAACCACAGCAAGGATTCCTTTTAATGAGCAGTGACTGGAGTGTGCAGGTTTTATTTAAACCATTTACAATGGGTTTTTTTATTTTTTATTTTTTATTTTTTGGTAAATGAGAGACAAGTGACTGATTGCTAAGGTATATATACTCTGGAGGCTGACTCCCTGGGTTCAAATCTCAACTAGCTGTGGGGTTTTGGCTAACTTATTTAACATGTCTGGGTCTTGGCACTTTCATTTGGAAAGGAGTTTGGGATGTGTTTACGGGTAGACCTGTTCTGAGGATTAAATGAGGTGATCTGTGTAACACTGAGAAGAGTACTTGTAGCCCAGGGTCTGACAGTCACGTTTAGTGTTAGTCACTCATTGGTGGTTAACCCTTTTCTATCCTTCAGGAGATTCCTTTCTACCATATCTGGAGTGGGACTCAGAGACACCTCCACTGCACATTCACTCTGGAAAGATTCAGCCTGAACACGGTGGAGCTGGTCTGCAAACTCTGTGTGCGACAGGTGGAGGGAGAAGGGCAGATCTTCCAACTCAACTGCACCGTCTCAGAGGTGAGAGCTCTGAGTATCTTGGAAATCAGGACACCAAACGACCGTGGGGAGGAGAGACAGTGTAGAGTATAAGTGTATCTCGATATAGGCCATATGGGAAGTCATGGAAAACTTCCTTTATGTCCTATTTGTTAATGGAACAATATTTTAATGAACACCGGGAGCTAGATACATAAAAGAATATAATAAGGAATTGTTTTTGAAAACAAGGCTTTTACTTTTCATGACATGAATTTAAGGATCATGCTCTAACTTTTTACAGTAGACATGAATTCCAAGTATAAGGTTTAATGGAAGTCCTGTGCATGTGGAACGACCTCCCCCAGAGCGTCCCCTGATGTGCTACATTCTGCCCCCTCCACCTCTCCTCCCGTCCCTTTCTGTCCTCAGGGAGCTCACCTCCCTCGGTCTAATCAGGTGCTGCCTCCTGGGGTGCAGGAAGAGAAACCGGCCTCTGCCCCCACACCTCCTTTTTCCTTCTCTTCCTTGTCCTTGTTGAAAGGAGACCTCTCTTGGTCCCCTTTGTCTCATATACATCGTTCTCCAAACATAAGAAGATACACTAGACAGGGCTGGGTGGGTGGGCACACGGGGGAGGGGTCAGAGGTACAAATGCTGAGTTACGAAGTAGCAAGTCCCGGGGTGTGGGGTACAGCGTGGCCATTGGAGTTAACCATGAGGTATTGCACAGCTGAAGCTGGTAAGACAGCAGACCTTAAAAGTCCTCATCACAAGAAAAAAAAATGTAACTATAACTGAGGATGGACGTCAACTAGGCTTACTGTGGTGAAACGGTCACCACAGTAAGTCTACACACTATGGGGTCATTACGTTGTACACCTGAAACTAATATAATGTTGTACACCAATTATACCTCCAGAAAGTTAATAATTTTTTTAAAAGATGCCCTTCTCCCCTGGGTGGGAGAAATGTTCCAGAAACAGAAGTAAAATCCGTGCATTTCCCCTAGTTTCCATCACTTTGCCTTTCTCTGCTGTGATCCTCACTCAGTACAGCTGGGCGCTCTTACATGTTCCCATTACAGAAATAACAATCAGCACTGCTATTTATAACCTGTCTGCATGAAAGAGGGGGTGCACACGAACTTATCAGTTACCTTGACTCCATGGCTGCAGTTTGGAGAGTGGAAACCCTTCCTGCCAGAGAAACAAAGGACCAGGATAAGTACAGTGGTCCGAAGGCAGCATCATCTGAGGCCTCCCAGGGCTCAGCTCCCTCGTGCCGTTTGCTGAGCCACAAAGCAATGGTTGCCTTATTTTAACACAGCAGCGGGACAGCATATGATTTAAAAGAAGCCTTCTCCCTTGCTGTCTCATGCACGGTGGCAAATGAAAGGTCAGAATGTTCAGCATGTCGCGCTCCACATGTTGTGTTTAAAGACTGTCTTCCTTAGCAAACCGAGGGGAGAAGCATGTCAGCCGACGAGATGCTCCAATCCTCTTTCCCACAGCCTGCCCGGGTGCCGTCATCATTTCCTCCTGTAGTTTCATGAGACTTTTGACTTATAAACAACTTTAGTCACAGACCCCAGTGACATTAATAAGGAACGATCTCGGAGTCAGGGTGCCATGGCAACCGCCAGACCTTCCCTAGGCTTAGGCCCTATCTCCCAGGCTCACAGCACTACCCCTGCTGGCTCAGGAGGGTGTTTTCACTTTCCTGGCCCAGCAGGTCTGCAAAGTTCAATAACCACCCAGCTCCAATGACAACAAAGGCTGTGGAATTTTGGAGGGGGCGAGGAGGTCTGTTCCTTTGATGCTTGCTTTCTGTTCAGCGGGAACGTTTGCTGTGTGATGAAAAGGTGGATCAGATGCAGCAGCGAATGAAAGGAAGCTGTTGGGGGCTCTTTCCTGCCTGGTCCACCACCCCCCCTCCCTCTG
This sequence comes from Anoura caudifer, assembly GCA_004027475.1. NCBI lineage: Eukaryota > Metazoa > Chordata > Mammalia > Chiroptera > Phyllostomidae > Anoura > Anoura caudifer. The sequence continues at coordinate 137,955 of PVKU01002505.1, read as the reverse complement.
CAGGAAGAGACAGTTTTGCATAGTGTGATCACAATTTAAGGAGCTTCTTTGTGGTGCCAACACTGAGGAAAGGATGATTTCTTTTGCAACCTGGCCACAGTCAGCTCAGGGAGGCCAGCCTTGCGTCCTGTCAGAGGCCTTTGCCCCTCTGTGGTAACAGGGTGGGGCAGAAGCGCCTAGAGTCAGATGACTTTGGGGATTAAGGGGTACTCTGCTGCTTTTACTTCTGGGTCACTGAGTCCCACCGTGGTTGTTAGCATTTGAATGAGGTGCAGGCGGCCCACCAAGGGGGACCAGTGGGGCTGGGTTCTGAACAGTTAGTTAGCTGTAGGGAGCCCTGAGACCCAGATCCTCATCAAAAGCTCTGAGGAGGGGTACACTGTGACTGACAAACCATAACCGAACAGAGAAAAGGCTCTGTTTGTGGATGGAGCCCTTCTCTCAGGGCCCCTTCCTCAGTCACCCGGCGAGCTGGCAGGTGGACTAGGGTTGCAGTGGCGAGGTCCTGTCTCCCAGAATGAGCTGACTTGCCAGGAATGTGCTGCTCCCCCCGCCCCCAGCCACCCACTGCTCAAGGCTCTCACCAGCAGCCATTTATATAGTGGCGTGGCCCTTGGCCCCTCTGCGCAAGGGAGGCCCCTGTGCCCCCCAAGGAGACCAGGCTGTGCTTGACATAGACCATGGTGATGTCAAAAGCTGGCCAATTGTTCCTCTCCGAGTGCTTTGGCCAGAACAGAGATTCCTCAACGAGAAACAAAGCCTTCAGTCTCACAGAGATGAAGTGTAAGAATGAAAATGTCTGAAAAGGATGGGCATGAATGAATGTCAAAATGTAAATGTAATAAAAGGGTTTTTTTTTTTTTTTTTTTTTTTTTTTTAGTGGAATGGGGGAATAATAACGGAAAAGCTACCCTTCACCAGCAAGAGAAAAAAACAGTGTAGAGAAGAGAAACCTACAGTCTCTTCATACCTTTAATTTCGTTTTAGCTATAGACAAAGACCTTATAACCCCTGTTAACTATGGATACACAACACTTTTGTGTACAGAGGGAATGATATTAAAAATATACCAAGTAACATCACTCTGCTATACCCATTCCACCTATTTACCTCTTCTGTTTTCTACAGTCTGCCCAAAACAACCCATGGGAAAATCTAGGTTTTCTAAATGACTTTAGGAGGAGTCGGAATACGGGGGTGGGAAGTCGAATCTGCTGTGGACTGAGTGCTGAGAGTGTCTGCCATCACCCCTGGCAGCTACTGGGTTCATGGAGAAAAAATCATGTGCTTAAGGGGCTCACAACATCAAAGACAGATGGTACCAATATCACAAATGATTATTGTAATAAGCATTCTGCAAGAGTAAGCTCTACTTTTACCTGGAAGTGAAGGAAGAACTAATAGCAACTGAAATTTCAATGCAAATGTAGAGGCATATTTTTCTTTCACTTCCAAGGCTACTGTCAGGCATCTGATACAGGAGAAAGACATACTGCCCTACTGAGCTTGTTTCAGCCACACAGAAGTAAGCATAGCCCAGGGTAGAGACTCGGAGCTGGAAGGCCCACCTGACGTGGTGATGGTTCTCTATTCAGTTGGAAGAAGACCACCAGAGGGAGAGCGAGCAGACCCTCCTGAAAGCCACGCCCACATTTCTCAGTGAGAGGAGCCATAGTCTTAGCCACATTTAGTTGGAAGGAAGCTCCACTCCCTACTCTATAGTGTGGGCTTCTGTCAGAACCTGCTTTCAGCCCCTTTCTGCACTAGGAAAGATATTTTCTTTCATTTCAGCAAATATGAACTGAGTAGCTTGTCACTGTGCTCTGAATCACAGGACTTCTTAGGATGATGGAAATTCTCTCATCTCCAAAATTTGAGCAATCGGGGAAACAACATATAAATATAAGCACCATGCATAGGGCAGGATTCGAGGGCTACAGAAGAGCTGGGAGAGGGTTGTAGGTCTCCAGGATGCTGGGTGTGTTTGCTCAGAGGACATTTTGGTCCATACTGTGAAGGGTTTGCCTGGCTGAGATTAAAGGAAAGGAAAGAAGGACTATTAGAGGCAGGTTCTTAAAAGAGATGCTAGGGACAGTGAGTGATCCTGCCTGAGGAGAGTCTGAGTCGTGTCAACGCAACCTGAGAAAGATCAGGGTCAGATGGTCAGTCGGTGGGGAACATGGGAGCGGGGCCCCTCCTCCATGTCAGGCCTGGCCCTGCGCTTCACAGGCTTGGCCTCTGGGACCTCATCCCAGCTGATGGGGCAGATGGTGCAGATAGATACCCCTCACTGCCTGATTAAAAGCTGGGGCTCCATGGGGTAGGAGGGGCATTTAGTGCTTCTTAATGGTGGTAGGGGAGAGAAACACCAGTTTGGTGCTTTAGGGAGATCATTGTGGCAGATAAGGATGGATCACAGGTAAGAGGGAGTTACCGTAACCAGCAGCAAGAAGATTCTCTGGGGATAGCACTATACAAACCAGCTCCCTCCCTGCGTGAATTTAACCTCAGCTGAGGGACATGGTGGAGTTCCCTCTGGACCCCCACTTCACTGTCCTCACCAAAAGCAAGCAGGACTCCTGCACAGCTGATGGCACTGTTGTGGAAATACCATGTGATTTTTCTTGGCCTCCACCTCCCCAACCCAGACGTACATCATTCCGTGCCCAATAGAAGTGTTGGGTTCAGACATCCCCAACGTGAATCTAGTGATAAACATCAACAAGTGTGCCCAGATAACCCTTCTGCCGCCTTTGTTGCAGCCCCATGCCCTTGAGAACAGAAACCCTCTCTCCTCGCCGTCCCTTGGAAGAAGCTCAGTGCCCAGGGCCAAGAAAGATCTGAGGGTTGTGTCCTCATTCAGGGACTCCAGCTCCCATTTTTTGCTTCTGTGTTTTATATCAGTCTTTTAAATCCTGACATGTGCTGCTGGAGTTAACACAAAGGAATCCTAGGAGTCTCAGTTTGCCAAGCTTTGGGTTTTGAGGCTAAATACTGTGATAGCAGCGAACACCACTGTGTGCATTACTGCAAAAAATCTGTTTAGTGCTAATGTGCAGTCGGCGCTGTGCAGTGGGGTTACGCACACCTAGCAGTGGCATCAGCTGCTGATCCTGGAACACGGGACACAATGTCAGTCAACACTGGAATGCAGATGGCAGTGAACCCCACTGTACAGAAGCTGCAGGGTTTAGGGCTTCTGGACTGTGGTGGCGCTGCCTTCTGAGCCGAACGCTCTGCAAGACCCGAGAGACTCCCCAGTGGCTAAAACTATGTGTGGCTAGTTTATCCTCCAGCAACTAATTATGTGCACGAAGGAGTTACCTGCTTTTAGAGACAGAGAAAGAGGTGACATTTAAAGTAGATGAAGTAGATTGTCTGTTATTGCTTTAATAGTTCCCTGGCAACATTTGCTTTTGCTTTTGCAACCAGCAGAAGATCAGAAAATGATTAGAATTTCTCCTACAGATGAAATTCAGATTTTGCATTTGTGCTGTTTTATGAGCTGAAGCTATTTTAAGAGCCAATTTATGGTTTTCTCTACTAAAATTAGATTAAAAAATAAGGGTGTACAGCAATTGGAGAATGCCATTAGCAGCTTGCCCTAAGGCAATAGACTGTGTTCACCATTTTCTTCAAAAAATTAGTCTTAATTTGATATCATTTAGAGGAGAGCTGTGTTCCATTTCATTCAACAAAAAGCAGAACCATCTTCTGCAGAGGTTAGAGCAAGAATTTACTTGGGCATTTGCCTAGGGCTTTCCCCTCAGGATTAGACAGTTTCTTGAAGTTCTGAACTTTTGGCTTTCTAATCTCAAATCTGTTCACCTGTATATCCAAGGCTATGCAAAGTTCAGCTCAGAATGTACCTCTTCCTCTCAGCCAGGTTGCAGATAATGACAACTTTCAGCCAGGAAGAAGCCATTCTTACTAGGTAGAAAAATAGCACCCATCTTCTTATCGTTCACAGAAGGCATTATGGTGATTGGCTCACTAGGGATTGCTTTTGTCTTCAGAAATAATGCTTTGCTGTCCCTGTGCCTGAACCGCAGGAACCCACGGGCATCGATCTGCCTCTGCTGGACCCAGCGAGCACCATCACCACCATGACGGGACCCAGTGCTTTCAGCATCCCTCCCCCGATCCGGCAGAAGCTCTGTAGCAGCCTGGACGCCCCACAGACCAGAGGTCATGACTGGAGGATGCTGGCCCATAAGCTAAACCTGGACAGGTGAGCACAGTCAGGCTCCAGGGACTGTTTCTGGTAGACATATAGGGGTCCAGGCTCATAATGGTTAGACATACGGTAGCATTTATTTATTTTTTCATCCATACATCTATTTACTTTCTGCCAACATGTATTAAGCTTCTTCTTTGTATCTGGCACTCTGGTTTTATAAACACGTTGTGGAGAGACATTCTGGGCTTATCTGGCATTTACAAGTAGTATCAAGTTTTGTGATCGACTCTGCAAAGCTGATGGGCTGAATCCCCTTCCGTAGCATATCCACTCACTGAAGTAATTATCATTCCCCAACTCCTGGTGAGCAGGACGTAGAGCTGCATGAGTCACTAATATGCAAAACACATCATTGACATTCAATTATAAAGAGACCTCAGAAACCTCTTTGTAAAATATCACCATCACTACCAAGCCAAAGGCATGGCATGACCTGTCAAAGATGATCAGATCCTGAGTCAGAAAGAAAACATTAGTCTCTTGATTTCCTGCTTAAGCTATGACCCGTACACATCTTGTCTCTTAAAGTATCTTACTCAGCATTGAGGTTAACAAAGTTAAACTTTAAATACCCTGTTGGGTCTGAGCTAATGAAGCCTGGGCTAGTTCTTTAGGAAGGTTCCCTGTAAACCTGAGAGTTTCTCTCTCAGATGGGACACAGTTCTGTAACAAGCAAGTGGAGAGACAGAAGGGATTAGTAAAAAGTAAAGAGAAAATGGATCGGTAAATCACACTACTCAGCACACTTGCCCATTTCTAATTACAGGTACTTGAATTACTTTGCCACCAAATCGAGCCCCACTGGTGTAATCCTGGATCTTTGGGAAGCACAGAACTTCCCGGATGGAAACCTGAGCATGCTGGCAGCTGTCTTAGAGGAAATGGGCAGACATGAAACAGTAGTGTCTTTATCAGCAGAAGGACAGTACTGACCCTTGCTGGGACTGACAGTGAAGGACATGAATGCACAGGGAGTCTGTGGCCGTCCGGGGGATCACTGCTGAGGAGGAAATCCAGACAAGACCAATGAGCTTCATGGGCAAGATAGCAGTGGGAGAGAGAAGGAAAACAGATTCAACTACCAACACCCAGGCCCACTCTACTGGGCCATCACCACAGGAGTTAAGAACAATTGTGTACATTTGTACCTTGAATTTAAAAAAAAACAACCTAATTTTCCTCTTTGTTGGGCTGTATGCTGTGTGGTACAGGATCTTACAGTTTCCTAGGAAACGCTTTTTATTGCTATCCAGATATATGGATAAACTTTCTTAACAAACCCAATTTCTACAAACGTTGTTTACATCAAATTGGACAGGGATGCAGACACTGTCCATGGCTCGTTCTATTTTTGTTTAAATCATTTGAAGTTGAAGCTGTGGACGGTTTGTTGTGTCTGTTTCAGATTAGTAATTTACAGAGAAATCACAGACTTTTGCTACAAATCATGTGCTTCAAGTGTCTCAGATAATCCTCCCCTCAGTGTTCTGTTTCTGGGACTTGTAAAACCAGTGTTACTGTGTGTATCAGGGAAGTGGAGATCTAAGTGTAAAGGAGAAATAGCTAAGACTCCTTATTCCTGGAGGACGCCCTTCCCGGGCCCTCCGGGAATAATGCTGCGGCTTTGCCGGAAGGACAGCGATTCATGTTCAACCACACAAACTAGCATTTCTTCATAAAATGTGCGTGTGTGATATGCAATTTGAATTGTTTTTTTAAAGGCATCATTATTATTATCGATGAGTATTTACAAGTATTCTAGTAAAAGAATTTTATTTTAACTTCTGTTTTTCTTAGCAGTACTGTTAGTATTTAGGTATTGACTAGACCTGCCTCACTGTTTCCCATAACAAGGTGGGCACGGTCACCAGTTTAATTAAACAGGCGTTGCTTCCTTGGCTTCTGATCTTTTCCCATCATTCTGCTCCTGAGGTAGTCAGTGCTTACTGACTTGTCAGTCTGTTCTTACAGCTTGATCAGGCAGGGTCTTTCTCCTCTGAGTCTTATCGTGTGAAATGTTCTCTATTCAAGTTCACTTAACACAGGGGTCCCATGGCCCCACCCTGACTCCCTCAGTACTCTGTCTCCCTTGGAGACAGTGTGGTTGGAGGAACGGCCTCTAAACTGGAAATCATGAAGCCAGTTCTCATTTGGGGTTTGCTATCGTCTAGCTGTGCTACTTTGGGAAATTCACTGGACCTCACTAGACCTCAGTTTCCTCACCTGTAAACAGGGCTGGGTTAGATGATCTCAAGGTTCTACAATGCTGGACCCCCACTCAAGCATCACTCACCAGTGAGAAGACCACAGTGGCTCTGAACTGGACCCTTTCAAGATCCATAAAAGCTAGACTCTTGTCCAGGTTACATTATGCCTTTCAAAAACTTCCAACTTGGAAGACAGTTATTCTAACCTGTAACATATTTGTTATGCTTTCAAGTCTTGTCTCTGCATCATTGAATGATGATGCTGTTCACCGAGAGATAGCATCCCTTTATTATCACTTCTCTCCTCTCTCGGGATCATTTGCCTTCCTGGTTAGTAACAAATTATGTTCTATTACTGTCGTGATCAAAATTTTTTAAATTAAAAAAATTGTAACTGAAAAATAGCTCATCAAGAGACTACTTTGTGTGAACTAGGGTATTTCCTTAGGACCATCACAGGCTCTGTGTTTTAACACAGGGACTCAATTCATTCCACAGATGGGGAACTAAGTCAACAGCCTAGTAGCCAAATCAAGATGGAAAAACAAGGACCCATGTGTATGAATAAGAACCTTGAAAACGTGGCTGTGGCTTATTCTGGGCCAGAGGCATCCCTCTTGCTGGGTGGATTTGAATTAGAAATAATTTCATAGAGTTTCTTCCTCCTTTCCACATATATTTCCTCTCCTATTTTGGTGACTTCTTGATATTTCCAGGCCCCTCCATCCTTGTCATTGAGAAAATACTGATACTTTGGTATGAAGCCTTTCCTTTCATGCCGTTTATTTTTTGTTCTATTTTAGGCATGTATTCTATAATCTGTCTCTCTCAGGCTGCCCCCTGCACCACAGAGAAAAATATGTTATACTTATCATGAAAGGAAAAGCTTGCACTAATAAACAAGTCCAGTGGATAATGTCTGTACCGATGCATAATTTGACCAAAAGAGAGTAAAACTGTATTCTACATAAAAAAATTAAATATATATATTTTTAAAATGGAGGAAGATCAAAGAGAGCTATTATCCATTGCTGCATCTTGAAACTTCCCAAGCTTGCTCACCATTCCTGGTTCAGGGGGTTGTCATCTACGGCAATTAAGAATTAGAAATCTGAAGGACTCTCAAGGGAATTCCCATGCCTACTGAAAAGTAGAAGGAGCAAATATGCAGCTATCCAGATAATCAGTTCAAAACTAGAACTAGAAAAAATGTCATTGAAAAGTCATCAATACAGAAATATGAGCAGAGCAGGATCTATATTACCAAAGGCATTGAGGGCCTTTGGCGTTCACTGCAGGTGCTGCGGTTCAGCATCCCAGGACCAGCAACAGGAAGAGAGGTTGACTCTTTGTGAGCAAGATGTCCGTCTATCAGCAGTTGCGGATTCCTGTGACGTTTCCTATCAAGTGAATGGCAACTTCCACACATCAACACACCACTTAATATCAGATCATTTTCACTATGAATTCTGATTTCCTTCTGTGGAAAAAAGCAAGAGTGGTTAGATTGCTCTCCAACTTAGAAGCTCCAGGGCCAACCGTTCATTTCCAGGTAGCCACTTCATCAACCATTCTAAGTGACCAGTCCTGCCTCGCCTGCTTTTTCAAGCTTAAGCAGAGACAGGCTTGCTCCGTTTGGAAGGGAAACTTGCCACTTGTCCGTGGTGCCATCTAGTGGTGTGTGACACTGTCCACCTTGAGTTCATTACACAAATACACTAAAAGTTGACAAAGGGAACGAATACCTGCGGAGTCAACAGGACTTTGATGACAAATACACATGGGACATTTTTCACTTGAAATACGGTTTTCTTATTTTCATATTTTTCTTGCTTAAAGGACTCAGAACAAAAATCTCATGTCACTATGAGCCCACTACATCATCAACTCATTCACACACAACACATCTCAAGTTGGTATTTGGTGATAGAAATAATAGAAATACATAAAAATCTATATAAAACAGTCTTTGAAGACTTGTCATTTTAAACATCTACACGGTAGTTTTCACTGGACCTTCTATATTTTAAATCTCCTTACTTTTTGTTCTCTAACATTTGTGTTTGGAAATGGAAGAAACATCCACTTGGAAAAAGTGTTAAATGTGAAAATGAGAATCCTGTGTCTAAGGTATTGAAAATGTGATTGTTGGTCAAGGAGAACAAGCTTCCTTCCTGCTGAATTTGGGGAGCTACAGGCAGAGGTTTCATCCTGTTCTTATTGTTTTTTTTTTTTTTCCCTTACCACACTAATGTGAATTTCCTTAAAGTGATCTGGAAGGAAGAGAAGATGGGTTCAGAATTGATACCTGGGCACAAGGGGATGGGAACATGTAACCCCCAGGTCCTTGCAGCTAGCAGCCTTTTTCTGTCCAGCATGAATTCCGACGTGGGTATGCCCCTCAGTTACATGGAAAAACCCACCCTCACTGCGGCAGTGTAGGCTGTTCCAGGACAGGGCAGTATTTTGTGTGAGGTGTCCAATTAAACTGCCTAACCATTGCCCATTTTCATATATACTGTCATTCTGTAGCTTTCAAACAGTAGACTGTTCTTAGGGAGGCATCAGGGAGACTGCGTTCAGGAAACTCTGGAAACTACACATTCAGTAATATATTTGAATGGCGTTTCTCCAATATCTTAAAAGTAAGCATTCAGATAGCAGCCAAGACTTTGTACTTCTCCTGGAAAGGAGTAAACAAGGCTCTTGTCTTATGTATCTGTCCCTGTCCCTGTCAGGGAAATAGCTGTGTTCTGGGTCCACCCGCTCCTCTGTCATTAGTGTAGTAGGAAGGGAGCCAATAAGGTGATCACTACCTCCCAGAATTCACAGGCTCTCATCCCTTTAAGGTCTGCCCCCTGGGGTCAAGGGAATGGACTCCATGGGAAGACCTGCAAGAGAGTGTAAAGACGGTAGAAAGAGCTTACTTGTCGATTTCTCAGTCTTTGGGTTGAATGTCAGCTTTGGCTTTTGCTAAGCAGTTGCTCTAGACAAGCTGTCAGTTTCACTTAGAGACCTCAGTACAAATCCAAGGCTGGTGAGAGAAAGAACGACCACAGAAACAGCTGAAGTGAAATTGAGTTTTATCCATCTTGTCTGAGACTCGAGGAGCTTTTGTGAATCAGAGTGTCTTCACTCAAAGCCAATTATTTACAAAGATGGTGATGGTCAATGAGCATTAAAATTTGTAGATCCAATAAGGTAAATATTTTTATTATGATCTCAAGGTAATAAAACGTTTTCTTCTTTTTACCTTTGGAGTGCCTCACAGGAACAACTATTACACTTTGAGTTTTTTGTTTGTGCTTTTGTATCCTTTTTTTTAACTTTACTGACTGAATCAATGTTGACTGAAATTCTTAGAAATCTGCACTGTGCAGTGAAGTGCTGTTTCTCTACCCTAGAAATCTATTTGTATAATTTTTTGCTATAATAATCATTTTAAAAGATTTCCCTTGTATCTCTAAAGATTTTTTTGATGGAATAAGGCATAAGATATATAAATATATTGTAACCAATGTTAATTTAAGCCTTTGTCCCTACAGGTCAGTAAACCAAATGGAGTCATAAATATTTCCAGAATTCATGCCTGAAAACCTGCTATTTTTCTCAAGTAGGGAGATAGCCCTGTCTGTCACTGGGTGGGTTTTCTCCACAGACTAAGTCAGACAATGAACCCCCTGACCCCTTTAATTGCATCAGTCCTGTGGTTGCCAGCATTTTCAGAAATCATGCTTTAAAATGTTGTCTTCAGAAGGGTTTGTGGCTTCCAGGTTTTCCAGTGGGCCTGTCACCTCCCTGTATTGACCTTTGGTGGGAATTTTCCCATGGTCAAGGACAGGATTACCAAGATGACAGGAACTCTGCAAACGGACTAGCACACAAAGCCTAGCCCTTGTAAGGGGCCATAGCCCATCCCGCTATTTGCTGGACTCGTGTGTTGATGAGATCTGTCCAGAGATCTTCCAGAATCCCAGGTCAGGAATCCATGCAGAATGTCCTGAGAATCATGACCCACCAGTTTTTGGGTGGAAAATGGGGATGCTACCCCAAGATACCATCAGCTGCCCACCAGCAGAAGTCTATGCTGCTGTATGCCAGCCTCCTAATGTGCCATTTCAGACGTGTGCCTCAGCAAAACTATTAACTTTGAAGTCCCTAACAGGACAGGTCCCCTTTTAAATATGCCTAACTCCTCTGTGCCACCATCCCTCAGTCCCAAAGGTCTATTGGTGTTGACACTGCCAGACCTGCTGTTGAACCTGATGGCACCAACCCTGAGGAAGAGCCCTCAGGGCTGGCATTCAGAACCTGAACCCTAACAGACACTGAGTCCGTGGCTTTCAACCTCAGCACAATGATGAGGCAACATCCGAGAATCATGACCTGAGAACTATGCTCTCTCTGTTCAAACAAATCTGTTTAGAACAGCATAAAAGAGCAAGAAAGCTACAGACAGTGGGAAACGCCTTTGCCCTTTTATATCCTCAGTCTCTTGCGACACCTGCTAGTGTAGGGTTACAAACACCAGTGGATACTGTTCCGGGCCATGGAGAAGAAAGAGGATCGCAATAAGAACACGCGGGACGTGCGATCTGTGGTTTGGTTCTCCCTCTGTTCCTTCCTAGACCCACTGGTGGTGACACCCTCACCCTCCAGACAGAGCACGGAGCCCAAGTGCAGGAACAGCATCACTCCGAGCGCTCGTGCTGGATGTCACAGTGCTCTGTGTCCATTGGGTTTGATGTCGAGCTGTAGCACATTGGTGACCTTTCTCTTTGCTCTTTCTAAAGAGGACAACCAGTGTTTGTGAGAGAAAAAGCCCCAGTAGTCTGTGCTGAAGAGCCTGTGACATCCACCTGCCATTCCCTTTGGAACTGTTCAACAGCAGAAATGTCAGATGGAGGTTTTGTGCTTTGTCATTTTTCCTTTTTTAAATGCAACGATACAACCTTGGCTTTCAGATATGGAACACTTCTTTCGTTGTTGTGGAGTTCCCTCTTGCTCTATCTTCTATGCAATTCCTTTTCTAGAAAATCCCTGGTGGAGGAGGAGTGCTCCCCAGGCACTGCGCCCGCCACGGCGCCATGCGGCAGAGGTGAGGGTGCCGGTACCAGGTGTGCCTCTGTTCTCTCTGATGCCTCTCCCCATTTTCCTGCAGTCCCCTTGGTTTGTAAAGTGCTTGCATTTATTCTGTCAGTCAACATGTATAAATTGTAAGAAAGAATTTTTAAACAGGTAATAAATTATATTTATAAGCAACAGAGAATGCTGTTTCCCTCATTTCCTCCTACCAAAGCCCCAATCCATGTGAAGAGTCACCCTGTGTTTCTCCAGTAGGACACCCAGCTTTTGGTTTCCGTGTGAATGAGAATCACCACCCACTTCGAGCCTCTCTGCACATTGAGGTCACTGGAGAGCTCTGAGATCTGGCCTCCGTCTGTGTCTGTCCCTCTGTGCCACCATCCTAGGAGCTTCAAAATCCACAAAGACAGACCCAAAGGTCTGGCTTTTGAGCCCCTCTCTCACCACCAGTGATCTTGCCCACCACACCCACCCATGACGGCTATCACACCCTTAGTCTTGTGCTTAGTCTCGCTGCTTCCTCTCTGAATCTCCATTTTGACCACGTCCTCTTTCTCAAAAACTGCCAGTGTGCTACCCCAACCCATCAGGGCCCCCTGCCCTTTGACCCATCAGCGGGCTCCCCTTTAACCCTGTCCCCCCTCTGGACAATGTCAGCCATGACCTTGATGATGATAATCTTTATTTTCTATGGCCCTTTGCTCCACAAGCCTGGTAAACCCCAGGCTGAATGAATCCAATTACTGCAGTGTCCATGCCCACATTTGGGTTGCTGGTAGAAAAATGAAATCCTAAAACTACAGAGAAAAGGGGCTTGGAATGTGGATTGCATTTCATCTTCAGAACCATTCCATGCAATAGACATTAGTGTGATTCTTATCTACAAGGGGAAGAAACTGAGTCTTCGAGAGGTCAGAAAGTGTCCGATGTCACTCAGCCTAGGGAGTGAGCGGGCCTGGGGGCACATGTGGGCTGTCCAGCGGTCCAGAGGCCACACCCTCGCCCACTAAGCCCCACAGCATTGATCTCAGTCAGGCCCTGCACTGCCCACAGCCATCTGGCTGTCATTTTCCACAGTACAACACTCGCTTCTTTAAACCGTTGCCTTCCCTATCGTTTCTCTCACTCTCAGAAAATGACTGCGCTTCCTCATTACAGGGAAAACAGAAGCTGTAGGACCGCGGCTCTTGCTCTCCTGCAACCGAGGGTATAAACTCACCTGCATCGCTCCTCTCTGCAGGCAGCCGCCTTCCTGCCAGTTACAATGCGGCGTTTTCAAAGACAGAAAAAAGGCACAACTGCAACATAATAGACACGTGCTTTCTAAGGGGAGAACGAAACCATTTTATTTGGGGGAATGTTCAAACAAAGCCATAAACAGTTTGTAACCAATACAATTGTTTGTTCCCTAGTCCTGAATAATTACAGTATATACAAATTTAATAAGGCACTGGTTCCCCAAAAGAACACAAATGAGTCTTCTTTTGAAACAGACAACAAAAGCCTTTATATATTGCCAACTCTTCTCCAAAAAATACGGCATTTTTTTTTTGTTTGTTTTATAAGAGGAATCATAATTGTTAAATTAAATCACTTCTGGTGCCATTTTGTTCATTTCCACTGCTACATGACTGAGTTTTCTAAGGAGTTATAACCACAGAACTATTCAAGTTTAAAAACTATACTTCTTTCAGTGCCTTTCCACCTACAAACAGAGAAAAACTAGAACAGACCAACAACATAAAACACTGGAATTTCTAATGAATATGCATGACTCTAGAAACATGAAATTCAGTTGTTTTTCAGCCCTTGCCACACCTGGTGACACAAGTGAAACAAGGAATTCCCTGTAAATAAAATTTTAGCATGTTTTCTAAGCAGCTTTATGTTTTGAAAGTAAAAAGAATGGTTACTAGTGCCTTTTGAGCGATGCTTTCCAGGAGGTCCAAGCCTATCTCCTCACATACAACGTCCATAGCACTGTTACTTGTGAGTTAACAATCTACACAACTTTCATAAATAAATATTATGTTTCATTTAGTGTTTTATCATCCATAATATTTAACTCTCTAGTCCACAAAATGGAGTTGTGCCAGACTCCAAATTGAACATAATATTTATATATACATATATATTTGTAGAAAATATACACACATAATAAACTATAAACCTGATCATCTTAGCATACAAAACTTATATTAGCTAGCAACTAGTATTTGAGTGTTCCTTTGGGGGAGCAACTAGGAGGGGATCTTAGTCTTTGAAATAGTCCTTACAGTAAGAAATCAACTACATTATTAATTTCCAGGTTCCCACTTATTATATAGAAAGGTAAAATAAAAAGGAAATAAAATCAAATAAAATACAATTCAGTTACAGCTACTAGAAATTTAAAAATGAAAAAGAATTATTTGGAAGTGAGTAGGTAGTCTCTTTAAGAACAATTTAGGATTCTCTAAGTAAGCTGAATTTTTGGAAGACAGAAAAATCTATTCATAAATAAATTCTTGTTGCATTGAAAGACTGTAATAACTAAATAGATGTTTTGAAGTATCTCAGAAATAACTTTTAAATGTTCATGGTGAGTAAATCGGGTTGAGAATTAGAAAGTAAGCTACTGATTTTCCCAAAGCAACTAATCAAGTAATATAGAAGAAATTTCCTGCTATTTTTCATTAGAACCAACACCTCCCTAGAAATCTAGTTTACTTTCAAATCATCACCTCCCAACAAAATATTCTGATTTGAAGTTATCATATATAAAAACTTACCAAAAAGAACACACATTTTTGTCTAAAAAATAAGTCCAACCTCACTTAATATTTAGGAAAAATCAAGAAACCAAAACATGTCCCCACTTAACTGGCATAAATGTATACTTGTTTGTTTGTAGATGATCTGATCAGAGGCACTGAAGTTTCTCTCCATGGCTCAGATGATTATCACACTCCGTTCAGGCCACATATGCCTTCTAAGCTCTCACAAAGAATACAATGTGACATCAGAGAAAGCAACCATCATCACATTGCCAGTCAGGTTATTTCAGTATCACCAAAAGCAGCATTCTGACTAAAATTATATTTGGAACCAACTGTGTTTAATTTTTTAAAAAACAAATTTTGTTCATATTCAAGAATAAAAAAGTCTTCTTTGTTACAAACAAAATGTGGCTATGAAGCACTGGGAAGTGAAGGCTGTGTATGGAACACTGTGTTTCTTCTCAGCATCCTCCCCGACTAAGCACAGCTCGCAGCCACTCTTTGCTCTCGGATGTTTTCTGAATGAACAAGCCACCAGCTGCAAGCCGACTTCAGAAGTGAGAAAAACATTTTCCTATTTTTCATGCAGCTGTCAATTTTTCAAAAAATCTCCATCCTTCAGTCATCAAGTGGTAAAAATGTGTTATAAAACACTGCCCCCTGGAGTAGTCTGGAAGAAACGTCCTTTTTTAAAAAGACTGAAGGGAAAGCACTTCCCGATTCCTTACGAAATTACAGAATTTCTGAGCAGCAGACGAAAACCATAGTAAGGACATGTAAATGAATAAAGGTGAGGGGGATGCATACAATTTTGAACTTTATGGTCCTGTTGCTCAGGAGTATGGGCCCTGTCAATGACCGGACTCATCTTGCTCAAAGTGAAAATCTAGCAGAATTGAGTAGTGAAGAGATGTTTTGCACAGTTGCCACAAAGAATACAAAATTAATAAATTAAAAAGTGAACTGAACAGTATGAAAAAAATAAAATACAGTCAGCTTTCCTAAGATGTGAAATTATCACTTACAACACATATACTCAGTCCATATCCATTCTGGCAAAATAAATCACAGCAGCCATGCTGTTTTGTGGCCTCCACTAGCTCTCCTCTGCTGTCCCATCTGGAGGTTATACGTATCTATTTTTTTAAATTAAAATTTAGTTAAATTAACCTGACATATGCTTCTTCTCCTCTTAACTCAAACACAAAAGAGACAGATAATAGCAAAAAGAAACTGGTTTTATCTATACAAAGTAAGGTGCGCATAACTTTCCCCTTGTGCTTCTGAGATGGCTCCTCTGCATATACCAGAAAGGAGCCCTGTGCACCCCCACCCTCTTCCCTACTGACATGGTCTTCTTACAACACAATAGCCCATTATCTCTATTGTAAAGCGCGTGGTCTTCAACACAACTGATGGCAATTTTATTTAATATTGAACTTTTCAATGAGAGATCAAAAGCATGCATGGGTCAATTCTCTGCACATTATTTTTTAAAAAAGGCTTTGTTTGTGTTTAATGAAAAGGAAGGGACTCGACCATGAAAGAAATACCCAACAGAATCAGAAACACCACGTGGCTCTGAAGAACACTGACACTTACTACTTCTACTAGGATCACATAAAATCTTCATTTGTTCCATATCCTCTGAAGCTGCAACAGGTCACCTGCAGGAACCCCCACAGGCAGTCCCAGACAGGTGGTGTTTGTACCCAGGTGCATTCACATTGCAGAGGCTTCGCCCAGAGCGGGCTGGCCAAAGTGGTCTGAGCGGGTGGGGCAGGGGCTTTCCAGAGACTTCTATTCTGCGTTCTCCAACTTCACAGACTGTCTTTTGGTTTGTAGAGTGCAATACCATTTTACCAATGGAAAAACTATTTTAATTTACTTTCCAGCAGAATTTCTGGCAAGAACTTTCATTGTTATTATTTAAACTATACTAGTATAAACCTTAAAATACCTAAATTATTTGTTATATTTTGGCAAAATTAAAGCATCTTTTGGGGATAAAGGGGGGAGGCAATCTCAAAATATGGGGCTTTCTTAGAAAGCAAAAAGCATCATTTCTTGAACAAGTTACCCAAGCAGTTTCAACCTCCTACATAAATCTGTTTCTGGGAACTTCTTTGTCAAGGCTGCTCCCTGAGAGGTGAGGCTGAACCCACTGGGAAGCAGGGCTACGTTCAAGGCTTGTACTGTGGATGCTTCTGAAACATTTTTTGCTTTACCCACAAAGAGAAGAAGATCTGACTTTCTCCAGTAATGCCCCCCAACCCCTCAGATCAAAGTTTAATGTCCTGGGACTCCGACATTTTGGCAAGTGTTTTCTTAACACGCAGGGCGGTCAGTCGAGAGGCAGGGTTGTGCGCCCAGCACTCGGACATCAGCTTCCCCATCTGCCGGAGACACTGCGGGAGGGAGAGAAAGCGCAAGCAGCGTTAGAGAGCTGCATTTGTGAGGTGCCCGGCTGGCCCGTGATACTGTTTAGCTTTTTGTTTTGCATTTCTAAACTCTGAATATATTCTAAATGATACTTTTAAAACCAGGTAAACAAAATTTCATAAAAATTATTTTGTCATGCAAATTTTAAACGACTAAAACAAGTTTTCGTGCAGCTAGCAGGTGGTTTTGCTGTTTGAAGGAGTGCCTTTGAAGTCAATATTAAATAAATACAAAATACCCAAGGAGTCTGTACTCCACATTCTCAGATTGTTTTCAACACTTGATAAGCTTAAATCTTTTCTCTAATTCCATACTATTCAAACAAACATGGCTATTCCTAAATCACAGCTGTCTGCCACAAAAACAGCATCACACTGTTGCATTTAACAAGATTAATGACCTGTGCAGAGTCTGGCTAAAACTTTCTCTGACATCAATTATTGATCTTCCTGTTGAAGAGCACAATTTCACTTCATTAGAAATCCTCAGTGAAGGAATTGGGGGAAATACCAATGCCCATAACCACCTTCAAAGTAATGTAACTCCAGCATCTCATAAAGCTTTCTGCACAGTTCATTGGAAAACAATGTATGATTTAGCGTTTCACTAACTAGACACAAAACCAATGAAGCAAAGGTTATTTTTAAATGACTTTAACACTGAAGAATTATTTCATAAACAGTGTCCTGCCCATGCGTTTGCACTGGCTCCAGTACGTGTTTGATGCTTCACGCACATCTCTGAATGTGGCCATCCGCCAGAGCATCCAGGACCTGGGAGAGTTTACAAGCTAGAGGACTGATGGAGAGGATGTGGAGCCCATGAGTCAGGAAAGGCAAGGCCCGCCCAGCTCATTTCCTCTGTCCCAACAGCTTTTGAGCAGACACACCTGTGTCAGGTTTCACCACTACATTCTTACAGCTCAGTTGCATGTGGACTTGCTGAAATTGCATCTCTTCATCCTTATTAACAAACTAGGTCAACTTGAACCACTTTTGTGTGTAGAAAAATGCATTTTTCAGATACCTATCTTTTCTGTCATCAAAATGAGAGAATGTTGTACATGGATTTGTCATGGAGAAAATTCATGATGCTTTAAAAACACACACACACACACACACACACAGAAATATTGCCTTTATGCAAATGCCAGGACACCAAAATAACTGAAATAATATTATCTGTTATATTGACTAAATGTTAACACACTCAATATATTTTGGAAGTGGCTAAATTAAATAAAAAAAGAAACAGATAATATAGCATACTACACTTACAGCCATATAAATTATTGCAGTGTGGTATTGTTATCGTCCCCATCAAAACAAAGAAAAAGAATTCCTGCCCTGGCTGGTGTAGCTCAGTGGATTAAGCGCAGGTTGGGAACCAAAGGGTCATCAGTTTGATTCCCAGTCAGGGCACATGCCTGGGTTGCGGGCCAGGTCCCCAGCAGGAGGGCACATGACAGGCAACCACACACTGATGTTTCTCTCTCTCTCTTTCTCCCTCCCTTCCTCTCTCTCTAAAAATAAATAAATAAAACCTTTAAAAAAGATAGTTTATTTGTAAAAAAGAAAGTTATCATAATGAATATTTGGAATTTTGGCAAAAAGGGCAAAGTTATACAGCACATGGTTTCCTTGAGGCTTACCTCATCGCCACTCCACCGGCTGGGGAATGAGGGTCGCAGCTTCTTGATGCACACAACCTCTCTCATGTCCTCGAAAGAGGGGTCACTGGGCACCAGATCATAATAGGGAAGCTGGTATTCTTCCACTACTCCTGAAAACATGAGTTTATTATTTTTTCTATGAAGTAGAAATAAAAGTCTAGCATACAAACTGTCCCCCCCAAAAAAGTTCCATCAGTACTAAACACAAGTTCAGGTTGAAAAACAGCAAAACAAGTCTTGGGAAAAAATGTGCCCAGATGACACTTAATTTGATTTTTAAAATGAATAGAAAACCTTACAAAACATAATATTATAGGTCTTCAAGACATTTTTCTGATTTCCAAAAACTAAGTAAAACAAGCACCTCAAATTTATTTCCAATTTTATAAAGGCTCTTGTATTCCAAATTTTTAAAAATCTATATTAAATCTCCATACAAGTTTGGCAAGCACATCCCAAACTCATATTGCATAATATGTGATTATTTCTATTATGGCAGTATGAGGTTATGAATCATATAGTAAACTTGGTTGTATATTCTACTTGAAAAAACTCACATTTACATTTCTATGCATAATCATAAGAATGCAATTTTGCACATTCAAAATTTGGAGAATTGTACACACCTGAAAACATTAACCATGATTTTTAAGTGCAAAGACTATTTGACTTTTTTCTTTAAATTTTCTGTAGTTATCCAAACCATCTACAAAAAAATACATTACTATCAGGGACAATGTGTATGGTTAAAAGAAAGATTAAGAAACACAAACCTATGTCATCTTTAGGGAAATTGCCCTTATCATTCTAAAGGCTACCTTATTTTTCGGAGTATCCAATTTCTACCTTTTTCCTCTTGTTCTTTAAAAAGCAGGCTACTTGTGGCTTCTTCCCAAACCCATCTGATTAAGTCCTCACAATAATTACAGAAGCCTCTGTCCTCAGAGGATGCTTCTCTGAACAACCTTTTTGGAGCACCTTATTCTCTTTTCTAAACCATCTTTTATAGAAATGTCACTGCTTTTTACCCTGGCAAATGGGATGGCAGATTATCCACTGCCACTAAATTCACTGGGGATTTACTCTATAAAATCTGGAGTCTGTAGTATGCCCTTTAAAAAGCAAGCTCAAAATCATGTACAACTATAAAGGACCAGAAGGTTCAAAGGTTTTCTCCGACCATTCTAACCCACCACTTACTCTGTCCTCTGCTCAGACAGCAGGACAGAATTATTTATATTATCTATGATAACACTGCCTTCCATTGTTTCATCTCTACAGGAGCTAATAAAAACACAGAGTCTAAAACACAGGAGATGATCACTTCATTGCAGTCTTCCTTCCTTTCTAATTCCCCAGACAGCTGCTCTGGAATTGTCTTTAGGGCAAAGACAGTCTGTCTTACTCATCTTGTGTTTTCCCAGCACCCAACGACAGTGCCGCTGCCTGGCCGGCTGACGCTTCCACACTGGGAGAGGTGCATATAGACCAACAGACACAGGCCGAGCCATATCAACTTATGAATTTCCCAAAGTTTACCTTTGAACTATAGGCCTTAATCATTTCTACCATCCAATTACATTAGCAAAATATCTATATTAGCTGCCATTGAATTGTATCTGAAACCTCAAAGCTTCCTTTCTTTTCCTTCCAAAGTTTGAAAGGCATATATCTGGATGTGTCCACTTCACCCAAAATTACATGGACTAGAAAGACTAGCCCCAAACTTCTAACACCTTCATTTTTAAAAAGTATTAGAGAACAGAATTTTGTGTGCTTTGCCCCTTCGGGAAAAGAAACTCATTTGTTGAGAGCCTATTATGTACCAGGCACAAAGGTAGGTATGCTATATATATTTTTTTAATTAAAGTACAGTTGACATACAATATAATATTGTTTTCAGGTGTCACAAAGGGATTCAACATTTATATACCACATTAAATTCTTACAAACACGTTTATGAGGCAGCGTTATTTTCCACACTGCAGAGATGAGGAACCTTGGTTCTGAGGGATCAAGTAACTAGTCTAAGTCAGTTTATGGAGAACCAGAACTCTCACACCTCTGACAAACACATGTCAATTTCATGCAGAGATAAGCGATCAGTTTAGTGCCTCTCAAATCTCCAGAGGCCAAGATGGCCCTAAGGAAAAAAATTACTGTCCCAGCTTGTTTTTAAGCTAAGAATCATGTCTCCCACATTCTGCCCCACAGGCTTTCAGACACAGGGCTCTTGTGGCCCATTTGTTGTAGATGTTTAGGAAAACACAGCTAGAAATGTAACCTTGTACTCAAATTCCTTCAACTTCTATAGACCTATCTTAAATAAGTATCAATGTGTTATTCAAAAATATGCTCATTTACTCTTTATAAAAGATGAAATCAAGGCATAGGCAGTTAATCGATATTTTGGTTACTTGTTTTCTTCTTCATAATTATGATGGGAGATTTATTCAATATTTGAGTAAGAAAAGTTTCCTACATTAACTTTCCTTTGGAATAAAAGGAGTTCTCTCAACTTTAGAAGGAATGTGTTGTTCTACTTCAACATAAGTCTATGAGAAGCCCAGAATTCTCAGAGTGGCCAGAAGAGACTGCATCATCAAAGATGACCTTTCTACGAAAGTATGAATGCTTGTTGATTAACTGTTTCTCCATTATATGTAAATAGGATTCTAAATGTAAGTTAAGGCTCTACCAACTGAAATGAACATTTAAAATAACAGCTAACATGTGTTGAGTACTACTTATGGGTCAGGTAGTTTTCATTCTCTTTACAATGATTAAAACCTCACAACCATCTGAGGTAATATAATAATAATTCACTTCCTTCTTAAGATGAGAAAACTGAAACAAAGAAAAGTTTAGTAACTTGGCAAAGGTTCACAGATAACAAATGGCAGGGCTAAGAACAAATGCCAGTGTTCGTTAATGGTAGGCCATGCTTTCTGAATCTTTGGCAAGCTCGGGTTTTCCTGAGGTGACTTTCTCTGGCCATCATGAGGAAGGGCAGCAGCAACGGGGCTTCTTCACATGCACAAACATGAGCAAAACCATAAACATGGCAGTTAGGGTGCTAAAGAGCCTAAGATTCAGCTCCTCGCCTGAAAGGTGTTGGAATCTACTAAAAGACACATTAGGTAGCAGTGAGCAAAATACTACAGGCAATAACAACATCTCAGAATATTTTAGGATGCCTTCTTATTCAGTTAGTCTTACTAGGGAAACCTTATGTTTGTAAAATAAATGACTATGACCAATAATATTCTTAGGCTTTAATTTCCTTTCAATAAAAACTAATGTTTTTAAATTGCTTGTGAGGGAGTATTATAGAAAGTTAAGAAGTGGGGAGGTTAAATAATGAGCTTCCCACCCCATGTTTTTGTCTCTTGATCTGAGCAGAGGAAGCCAGAGGAAATGGGGCACTGGAGTTGGAGGTGGGGGCCCAGCAGACTGGTAAGAAGCTGGACAGGGTAGAAAAGGAGGCTGATCTGACAAAGCAACTGCTGGAGGAAGGGCTCAAGAGAGAATTGAGATAATACATAAAATAGAACAAGGGGATCTTTGCAAAGGCAGAGGAGGTTGACATTGTGTCTAGAAGAGATTCCTGAGACATAGGTAGAGGGAAGAAGGCAATCCAAGATAATTCTCTGATGTGAAATACCATTTCCTGAGAGACTGTGACTGAGTTAACAGAAATACAGAGAAAATTTAAAGAAAATTTCATTTTGTAGACAGAACTTTGATTTCTGAGCAGCAAAATGGATTTGTAGTAGCCCAGCAGTATCAGTTACTTACCCCCTGACACACATCTCCTAGTCACCTCCCAAAGGATGAGCCCAAAACTGTACATGTCAGCCATGATGTACGACTGAAAGTGATTTCTGTTCAAGCTCTCATCCAACACTTCTGGGGGCATATAGCGTTTGGTGCCAACTCGAGTGTTGGGTGGTATGTCCACCTCATTGGTATCACTAAGGAAAAGCAAGCAGAGCACCATCAGTATGCAAGAAGACCAACAAGTAACAAATCAAGATGATTCCTGAACCAGGGCTTTAGTGGAAGATGGGAAGGGATATATTATTCCTCCAGGGAATACCACTTCCTTGAAGAATATTTCTTGTCAACAGTTATATTAAATATTCACAGGTAAAAACCCAATTCAAATGACAGTCAGAATGAAGCTGCAGCATATAAAGTTGCATTACCACTAGATCAAATATAGACTCTACATAATTGCTAAACATCAGTTAAATGTCTAAAAGATACATTCCTTCCCTTCATATTTTAATAACGTTGCTCTTAACACCGGATTGGGAACATGCCAGATTGGTTTATTTGAGGCAGTATTTTTCAAAGCCAAGTGTTGTGAGGCTTTTAGATCAACTAACAAGTAACAGAGAGAAAGAGAGAGAACCAACACAGACTTGCAAATGTTTGATAAGCAGGGCCTATGAAAAAGATTTCTACTATCACTATTATTTCATAAATCAAATAACATAAATCAAATAACATCTTTTTAGTGTAAAAGGATGAAAAGAGCAATTGCATATATCTTTAGCTTCATGAAAACTCCACAATATTTGTCATTGCCTCCCACAGACAGGGAGGAAATGCATGACGGATAGAGCCCAACCTGCAGGTAGGCACCTGAGAACCACCCCTGCTGTGCCAGGAGCTGGAGCTGCAGTTTCCACCCTGGGCTGAGAAGGGACGGAACTACCACCACATGATAAGTTGATGATTGAATGAGGTGAGACAAGAAGCACCACTGCCAGCACAGGACTAAGCACATGGTACAGGTTTAACAAGAACCACCCCAATAGGAAGGGAATGGCACTAGGAAGAAGAGCAACAAACCCCAGTGTTGAATGGTGAAGAAACTTTAAAATGGAAAAGGTACAAAAACTCATTAACGTGAAGTTTGTGGAAAATCTTGGATAAGTCTTCCTGTCCCAATTCCCAAGAAAGTGCTCTCTTTTCCTTTCACCACACTTGACGGACCCTCAAGCACTGACGTGTCATTTCTCCTCAACACGGATGAGAGTTAGGGACACAAAGTGCTGCCTTATCATGCAGAGCAGCAGACAATACCAAGCTTACCAAAGCACTAGTGGCTCTGGGGGGAAATAAAGTCCAGATATGATCTTCCTGCCTCAATCTCTATTTTATAAAACATAAAATACTTAGTGTCATCTGGGAAAATTTCATGGGTGGCAAATGCCCCTCTGTATATCTCACAACCATCTACAGTTACTAGGCCTCATACACCTAAAGCTTCTTTCTTAAAATCTTTTAAAATTCACTTCCAGCTAACCTCCTTAACCTGAAGCTACAGCAGCAGAAGTGTCCCAGTGCGCCCGAAGGCCCCTTGTGGTCCTCCAGGCTACGACTCTGAAGGAACCTATTTTCCTAAAATAAAAGTTAAAGTGTAAAAATTTTTTTAAATGAAAAAGACTATGCAGCTGGTATTGCTTACTTACCATCTGTAATTGTAAGTCTTAGTGTTCTGAGTTCTTTTCTGACTAGGAAAAGAAGTTAAAACATCAATTCTTGGTATTAACCTGAAGGGTACAATAGCAAAGTGTCATCTATGTACCTAAATCATAAATGGTAAGAAGGCAGGTGAGCTGAGAAGAGGCTGAGAGAAACTGGAAAAACATCAGATTTAAAAGATGCTGCAAAAGCTCCATCTTCAATTATAAAATAAGTTCTCTCTTCCCCTCCCACCCACTGCCCACTCTTTTCTGAGTACACAGTAGGTATTCACTCAAGCGCTGTGTGTGTGTTCACGATTTATAATTACGAATCATTAGAGGGAGATAGCAACGGCCCTGGGGTGAGTATTCTGAGCTTTACTCAGAGAAACAACAAGAGGGCGTGCAGACAGGAACAAGATAGCAGAGAGCTTGTGACCCTCCAGAATGTGCACTGAGAAGGTCAGCCAAGGACAGTCTTAGCCACCAGCCAGAGTGCACTGAGGTCAACAGTACACCCTGACCACAGCTGAGAACGACTTTAGGCAATTCTTTTCCATTCTTACTCTTAGCTCCTTAATGTTTTGTTTGAATTGGGAGATCAGGAAGAGTTAACAGAACGTGTGACTTCGAAACATCTGCAAGAAAACTAAAAGGTAACTGTTACCTAATAATAGAATTGATATTTGTGATGGTCAGACTATATATAATTCACCTCTAAGCTCTTATACCTTCCAAATACTGAAGAACATACAACCAAGGATTCTGTATGTCCATCAAACCCCCAAACACCAGCTCTTCACACAGGCCATAAAACGCCAGGCACGACCATCCCTCCTTCCCCGTGCTCTCCCCACCCTAGGTGATTTTCCTCACAGTACCTAAATAAATATCCTCACCTTGCAGTATCTGAACAAATATTTGCTTTCCAACCGAAGACTGTGAACTCTTCTGAGCCCTGAATATCTGTGGTAAGCATTTGGTATGACCCTTAAGAGCACAGCCTGACCCACCTCCACTCACAGAGAACTTTGCACATGGTAGGTGAACAATACACTTTAAATGAAAGAAGGAAAACTCCTGTTTACAGTAAACTTCATTTGGGATAATTTAAAGAGAAACACAAAAATCTGTTATGTATAGATCATAAAATGAGGCATTACTAATATCTAGGAGGACGAATAGAATTTTGTTAAGCAAAGTTTGCAAAAAATTACTATTAACCCAAAGGCAAATGCCTTTAGTGCTACATTCAAACAACAAACATGCCAATTATAAGTAATTCATATCTGATGTTATAAAGTATCAAATCCTCCAAAATATAGAGCTCTCCTTCTTCTTCCCTCAGAAGTGTTTCTATATTTGACAGTAATTAAACTGCATTTCTTTCTCCGGTTTTCAGAAGTACCATCACAACTATCTCAAATAAGGGCAGACAAAAACTGAGCTTGTTAATCTTCAAAGCCACAAGCAGAATTAAAGTGACTGAACACTGGAGCCCCAAGAACAAAGGAAGACAAAGACAGGAAGTAGAGTCTGATGGTGCAGAACATGGAGGGAGTAACTGAAGGAGAAGGCCCGGGAGAAAGAGGAAAGCAGAACAAGTCAGGGCACCTCAGTGCTGCCCCCTCCTTTTCCACTGA
The DNA here is from genome assembly GCA_004027475.1 of Anoura caudifer. Taxonomy (NCBI): domain Eukaryota; kingdom Metazoa; phylum Chordata; class Mammalia; order Chiroptera; family Phyllostomidae; genus Anoura; species Anoura caudifer. Next base: position 112,430 of record PVKU01002505.1, on the reverse strand, counting down.
GGGAGGGAAGGGGTGAGATAGGAGGTTGGCAGGAAGAGATGGATACTCGCAAGGGGAGCCAAGTCAGAGCAAAGCACTCCAAACCTGTAACATAACCCTGTGTATTGCAGTGGCTACACATATAAGAAGTCAAATTTTAAAATCATAGGCAATAAAGATAAATACCAACTTCAGGACACTGGTTACTTCTGCCAAGGATAAAGGGTAATAAAAAAGGGAAGAGAATGCAACAGGGCTATCTTCAACACTCTATTTCTTTTAAAAAGAAAGACCAGCCCTGGCTGGGTACTCAGTTGGTTACAATATCGTCCCAATATGCCAAGGTTACATGTTCAATTCCCACTCAGGGCACATACAATGAATGCATAAATAAGTGGAACAACACATTTCTCCCTCTCTCCCTCTTCCTGACCAGGAAAAAAAAAAGACCAGATAAAATGAACAAATTAGTAACATTTGTTAATGTTAAATTATGGGTATAAATTTTTATAATTTTCATGTTTAAATGCAAGGTGGAGCAAAATTTAGGTTTACAGTTGTTCCTATGAAAAATAATACAATAAAAGTTAATAATAATGCAAAAATAAACTCTGCCTTGCATACTTTTGCCCCACCCTGTATATTGTAATGAAATGTTTTAAATAAAAAGAACTCAGGAGGATCAGGTACAAGAAAAACATACATTTCAAGGATGAAGGCATAGGTAAGAGGCATAGGGGCCAGAACAACAAAAATCATCTCAATAAACAACAGAACTACAGAGGAGACAAATTTCTACCAGGGAGAAATGAAAATATTCCATCCGAACCATGGGCACTGCATTCACTGCAAAGGAAACATGTTCTCTCTTCTCCCTTCCCATGGAAAAGGATTGAAAATATTTGCATAAAGGTCATGAGTGAAGAAGTGGGTTCAGAGAATCATGGGGTATTCTTCCTGTTTGTGTTTTTCTAGTTAATGCCACCATCATAATTTCTGTCCCTGTTACTGTGAGTGCCACTGTGATATGGGCTTAACTAGAGTGGGGAAAAATAAGAACATACTTGGACCAAAATAAAATAAATTCTTCTCAAGGAAAAAAAAAACTTATTTTGTTTAGGAATCACACTGTAAAGGGGTTTTTTCTTTGTGAACTTGAAGGATAGTGGGGCTGAGACAGGATAAAATAAAAATACCCAAAATTTGCTAAGTGAGAAATGAACAGTAACTTGGGCCCTGGCCTAATGGTTCAGTTGGTTGGAGTGCGATCCTATCATCAAAAGGTTGTGGGTTCGATCCCCACTCAGAGCACATACCTAGATTGCAGTTTCCATCCCCAATTGAGGCACAAACGGGAGGCAACAGATAGATGTTTCTCTCTCCCCCCTCAATTCCCTCCCCTCCCCTCTCCCTCTTCCTTTTGCTCTAAAATCAAAAACCATGTCCTTAGGTGAGGATTTTAAAAAAAGAGTCAAAGATTTAAAGAAACTAATAGTGGCTTGGAAGGTTGGGGATAAAAGGACAGAGGTCAACTAGGGAGAAGGGTCTCCCCACTTGCCTAGGGCTATAACAAAACATTAACTCCCTGTAGGAACAACATCAGGGAAAATATTCTGGTAGCATGAACACCGAAACTACATTTTATGTAATAACCTACAACATGTACCTTGAGCTGATGGCGTCTGGAAAGAAAAGAACCAGTAGCTACATCATGCTATAAAAAGTACAGCAGAGGCAGAAAGTTCATATGGCCAAATAGAAATCAAGCTCCTTAGAATCCCCAGATTTGCCTTGAACGACACTGAATTTCCTACTATACTAGGTAGCAGTGAGGATAATAAAGTCTAATTGTATTTGAATCTTAAAAATCAGAGTGTCCTAAGCTAGTATTGCACAAAGCTCCTATTTCTGACCAAAGTCCCTGATGACAGTGGTATGATTTAAAGAAAAAAAAAAGAGAGGCAGACAGAAAGAAAGAGAACCAGATGGTGAAGTAAGAGGTTTACACTGATGACCAAAAGGCCTCCAAGTGCATGCGCACTTTGAGTGGCACTTCTCACCCAGGAGGACCCATAGGTGAAAGTTCTCAAGGCAACTGTTTTAGGCAGGAGGGAGGGAGCAAGGACTTATGGATACTGTGATACAAAGAAAAATAGACAGGAAAGGAGAGAAGGGGAGGAAAGGATACAAAACTAAGATGTTCCTCTTCTCTTCTGCAGCTGCCAGAGAGGGGCTTACTAAGGGGGAGGGGGACGGTGCACCCCGGTGGGAAATGCATGTCATCGCCAACACTGTTTAGAACTTGGGTACGTGGTGATCACTGTGACCAGTTTTAATGTCTACAGAGAGGGTACCACCTTACTGCCTACACCTGGGCAGGCTGCTTGCAGTGTCCTTGGCCCAGCACTGGTGTCTAGACTGGTGTGTGTGCACCACAGGGTTTGAGTAACTGAGGCTGAAAGTGGAGTCTCCAGCTAGGATCCTGAGCGAGCTGCAGAAGAACTCAAGCACCTAACAGGACTCAGTGGAACAGGCCATGCCATTTACCCTGGGCATCACACATGGGTGAAAGGCAGGCAAAAGACTTTCGTATTGGTGGCAGGGAGTAAAGGGAATTTTTGAAAACACAGTATCTGCCTTAACCTTGTTTTGTGTTAGATATTTTTCATGGTAACTAAGCCACTCCTGAGTATATATCCATAGCAGAAATTCTTCCAGGAAGTGTTATGTAAAGGAGAAAGCCATTGCTTGGTTCAGCAGAGTGCACACTCCCCTAGACCGTACACGAGGAGACACTGAAAGTCTCCTGAGAGCCTCCCACAGGCCCACCGTGGACAGGAGAGGCAGCTGGGAAACTGCACGGTGGGCCCAAGGGGGTGGCTCCACCCTACTAAGCCTTGGGGCACATGCAGGGCCTTCAGCCAGGTGTCGCTGATCCCGAAACAGACAGGAAAGGGAGGAGAGAGGGAGAAGGGCGATAAAATGGTCACAGAGAAAGAGAATAAACAATCTTCAAAGATCTAAAAGGGTTTAAAAAAATAAGAACTAAACTGTTAAGAACAGTGAAGGTGAGGGCAAAAGACCTCTGAGGGAGGCATGGTTTTCCTGGTGGCTGACAAGTGGTGTTTGGAATTAACCACGCATGGATATTAAATGTTAACCACCAGAGAATATTAAATTACTTCTTAGGAAGACTGAAATGACCTCCCAATGCATGAAAGATTCTCACAAGCCTTTAGAAGACAGGGCTGTGCTCACCCCTCTGTGTTTCCTGGGTATTGTGTAAACTGCTGCGGGGCTGATTCTCTGTGCTGAGCTCTGCCCAGTAGTGTTAAGTAGAGGGGAGAGTTTTCTATCGTATTTTTCAACCGAATCCATTGCTTCTATGGTGCAGTCCTGAGAAATCTCGGGGTTTCTTAGAAACAGAACTTTAGAACTGAAAACTCTTCAGTAGGAGGTGGAATGGCTGCAGGGACCGACTGGGAGAGCTGGCTCAGCCACCCATTAGCTTGGTTCTGGGACTCTGGCAAATCATTTAGCCATGTCACTTTCTTCAAAAACCACTAAGTAAACAAACCAGACACAGCACTAAAAATAGCGACATCAGAAAGATTGAGGAAATGCCCTGCTCTCTAGGCTGGGCTGTCTCCTTGGCTCTTGGACAACTGGATAAGCACCAACTGGGAGATGGGGTGTCATAGCCCGATTTTCATTGTAGGTTTTCTATTTAAAATTTAAGATCTGTGAGGCCCTAAGCCAGGATTTCCCCCCTAAAATATATACATATAGTATTTTGACACTGAAGTACCAGGAGGGTTGCTTGATCCTCCAGAGTAAAAAGTGAAAACCTCTGTTAAGTTCCTTCAAGGGACTGCAGGCATCCTTGTTTTCTCCTCCCAAGAGAGACCTGAGGTTATGGTGATGGCTGCCACAGCATCACTTGGATTAAATCTTATTGGCCAGGAAATGCATCAGCACTCACATCATTTTCAAGACAGTGCATGAAAAAAACCAATTCAGGATAAAAAAAATTCTGTGTGCAGGAAGTCGCCAAAGCACAGTCCATTCTCTCTGTGGCTCTCAACTTCCCTGGGAACCTCCTGGAAATGACTTAAAAGCCTGAGAGAGCACTTACCATGTGGACACCAGGGTAAAGAGTAAGTTCTCACAGGAAGTTCACAAATGAGGTCCAAGAACTCAAGCCTGGGTTAGTTTTGATCCCACTTGTAATAAAACGCTCTAAATTCCTGTGTGAGTGCACTCCTAAAATAGGAAAGTCAGGAAAAGAGTAGAAGCCAAAGAAACATATAAAGCAAGGTTTAAAGGTGAGGCTCAAAAACTAAGAAGAGCAAAGTTCCTTTGAAATATAGAAAATAAAAATGTGAAAAGGACATCATTATCAAAAGCAACCTCCACTTAATGGCAGAGGAAACAGGCCCAGAACGGCAAATGGTCTCACAGCTACTCTTCGGCCAGGTAAGATCTGTGTGCCCCTAGCCACAGCTGCCTGCTTGGGTGAGCCTCCTCACATCTTCCCTGCCTTGATGAACTAGTCTATACATGCCAAAGAAATCACTGGCTTATCCCTTCAAATATTCCTCTCCACTTCCTAGAATCAGGGCTTGCATGAAATTTAAGAGGTCCTTCAGTTTGTTCCTCTTACATTAAGCAGAACTAAGTTTTAGAAATATAATACTCAATTTCTGTTTGTTTTAAAGTCTATAAAGAAAATGAGTTCTCAATGAATTTTATATGCCAACATTTACCAATTCAAAATGATGTTGGAATATCTATAATGAATAACTCACTATGTCATGTCAAATGGGAGACACATTAATTAAGTTGGCATGGATCCTGCTCTCAAGATGCCCAGTGATGAGTAAAAAGATGAGCATATTCCTGAAATAATTATAATTTCGGACAGTCAAGGGCCGGGAATTGCAATAGGAGTAGAGCGACGATGTTGTTATTCTGAGCTGGGGGTGAGCACAGTGACTAAATGCAACTCTGAGATTGGACTAAGGTACCTGGAGAGGTAGGGCTGTCCCAAACTACAGGCCATGCAATGCAAAACAAGATAGCAGCAACATGGAGCATACATGGGAAAATGTGAGCAGTACAGTTTTGCTGAAGAAAACATACAAGTTGGAAACTTTGTGGAATATAAAACTAGAAAGTTGAATTTCATCCAGAGTATGCAGGATCTCTGGAGCCAAGAAAAGGTGTCCTCCGCCTTCATCCTCTGGTCCCTATGAAATCATTCATTTATCCATTACACAAAAACTTTAATCAATGCATAAGTAATGGGCACCAAGGAAAGGCACTAGGGATGCAAACTTCAGAAAAATATGGTTTTTAACTTCATGGTGCTTAGTCTCCAACGTGAACAACGGGTAATTAATGAGTCAGTGGCTACTGTATGCCAACATGAGAAATGTCACGAGGGTACGCACAGGGTCACCCAGCAGGACACACTCATACGAAGGTTAACAAAGTCAGATTGTAAGGGAATGATAATGGGCATCCCAAAGGAAGAAACTGCAGGTAAGCAGTAGTTACCTAAATAGAAGAGGGGGTGTTGGGTATTTAGGTAAAGAGAAAAGCATGTTAAAAACACTTGGGAATGAGAGAAAGTATAAAATGTTCAGAATAAAAGCTACATTCTATCCCAAAGCAATAAGAACCTATAAAATATTATGATGACCAAAATTATGCTTCATGAAAATAAATCTGGCAGCAGCACATAGAAAAATTTACAAATAAGAAGCAACCACAAAATGTTTTACTCTGGACTCTGGAAAAATGGTACAGAGGACCCAAACTGTCCCAGTTCAAGTGGGACTATCATGCAGATAGAATTTATTCAACTGAGTAAACCCAAAATTTTGGGAACAAAGGGAATGTCAGGCACCTTACATCTGAGAACAGATCAAACAGAACTGGAAACTAGGAGGGAAAAGCAGATATGGCAGGAAATCTAGCAGTGTTTACTAAGAAGTAAACAGAACCTATAGAGAGAAGGAAGGTGAACCAGGACTAAAAAGGCACATCATGAAAACAGGAAGAAGAGAGGCTCAGGCACTGCACTGTGGAGAGTAAAATGACAATCAGAAAGCCCTGCGGTGCCCTGGCCTGGTAGCTCAGTTGGTTAGAGCATCGTCCCCAACGCTTCTCACAAAACACTTCTGCAAGTGATCTGTCTTCTATCATATAAAAGACATCACCTTTATCACCACATAATCTGTGGATCTTACCTGAAACCTTTTCCTACTTACAAATGTTATGTAGAATTCTGATCACATAATCTGAGACATTAGCTACCTCTTTTCTAAACAGCTTCATGACAGCTACGAACCCAGCCAATATACTGACATTGTTTTGAAGCCACAGAAATAGTAGAACTGAACCACATGGTGTGACAAATAAGATATTTCTTCTTTTTCCCTCACAAGAAAAGTCAAAAGTAGTAGAAGTTCTCCTCTAGTAAATATCCTAGAAGCAGTGAACTACAAAATGTATAATCTATAAAAAGTGATAGAAAAGAATCACAAAAAGTATATTTGTTCACCTTGATACTAACCTAATAAATTTAACAGCCAGGCCCAGGTCAGCTATACAGCAAGTTCCATTTTTCTTCACCAGGATGTTTTTACTTTTCAGATCTCGATGGGCAATTGCTGGTTTGCCTTGAGTACTAAAGATTTCGGTGTGTAAATGACACAAGCCACTGACAGAAGAATAGGCTAACTTCAGCATCGATTTAATATCTAGGGTAGTGGACTTCAAGTAATCATAGAGGGAACCATTTTCATGATAGTCTGTGATCAGGTACAGCTGGGTCCAGGATCCTGTCCCTTTGATATCTGCAGCAATAAACCCTAAAAGAAAAGAAAACAAAAAGGTTTGTAGCTAAATGTGTTATGAATGAACCTTATCAGGAATAAGTCATATGCTCAACTATCATTCTTTGTCACAGGTGTCTTTTGTTTAGCATTTCATTCAGTTTTCTGATCATGCCTATGACAGTATGAAATTACTAATACAAATCAGAGGCAATCAGAAAAACAGGTGTAGAGAAACATTAAGAATTTTTTGCTGGCCCTAATGTGTATGGGTCAGTTGGTTGGGCATCATCCCTGAAACTGAAAGGTCACCGGTTCAATTCCCAGCCACAGCTCATGCCTGAGTTGTGGGTTCAGCCCAGACTGGCATGCCTACAAGAGGCAACTGATCTATGATTCTCTCCCTCTCTTTCTCTCTTGATCCCCCCCCTAAAAATAAATAAATAAAATCTTTTTAAGAATTAAAAAAAAAGTTTTGATCTGAAAACATGACTCCTTTCTAATCAGTTGTTGATATTTAAATTATTTTAAGTTAATAGTAAATAGTTCATGGTATTATAGTTACACATAAGACACTATTTACAAAACAGGGACTTGAGTCAAACACTTCAGATTAGCTTAAACTCTCTGCAGTTGAGTCACCCAGCTAGATAATTTCTAACTTGGGAAAATAAAAAGGAAATCAATTCTCCATATAAACTCTGGATATAAATAAGCCCTGCAGATAAAATTCTTACAACTTTCCACAACATTTAAACAAAAATGTGCTCCTTTAAATCCTGAAGAAACCTGAAGAAATGCTGGTATTATTGTATTTGCATTTCCTGTCCTTCAAGAAAAAAACACTGGAGAGCACTCTATTTCCACCCCACCATTTATTCACAGAAGTGCCTTAGTCATTCCTCCTGTGCTGTCTCCCATTAGAAGCTGTGACATTCTTGGGCTCATGCCAAGAAGAAAATGTCTATACATTCTATAACAGATCTAGATGGATGAGTTAATGTACAGATGCTAATAGAAAAATAGAGAAAAGCTAGAAAACCCTGAAAATTGCTATATAGACTCACCCAAAATGTTTTCATGCCTCATCAAGACAGTCTGATATATTTCTGTCTCTCGGAACCAGCTGGCTTCCTCGGTGGTGAAGAACACTTTCACGGCTACCTTTTCGCCACGCCACTTCCCCATCCAAACTTCCCCATAGCGACCTTTTCCAATCTGTTTCACCATCTGAATCTGCTTAGCTATAGTCCTTTGGACCTGTTAAAGCCCAAAACACTGTTATTATGTTCACAGCACTACAGATTTGTTTAATCATTTTTTCTTCAGAGAAGAAACTATTACTGCATTTAAAGTAGATTTAGCCAGTTTTCCTTTTATAGGCTTGTTTTTTGCATTTATTTATTAATTTATGCTGTCTTCTTTTCAAATTTGAGATTGAAATTGGTTGTAGATTCTGAGCGTTTGTAATATTACTTCAAAATTACTGAATACTTCATTCTACTGATAACTTTCACAGTGAGAAAAACCTCAGTGGGTTCACAGTGGTTAGAATAGAACACTTTTCATTTCCACCACTGTGGTGGGACACCAGACACTCTGAAGGGACTCATGCTACTATACGCCTGGATAAAATACAACAAAACAAATGTACACATGGAGCAAAAGTAGTTTTACATTTGTGAGTATGTGGAACACAGAGTTTATTCATGTACTGTTATTTATTAATCATTGTATTATTTTCCATACAATTTTTTGCCCCACTCTGTACTGTTGGGCACACAAAGAAATAAAGGAAATCTCTAAGCAGGGAGGGAGGGAAGGAGGCAGAGAAAAAAGAAAGGAAGAAAGAAACAAAAGAGGGAAGAAAGGAAAAAAAGAGGGAGGAAAATAGGGAAGAATGAGCTGAGATGAATGAAGGGAAAAATAAGCATACCCAGAAGGGCCGGGGTGATAAGGGTGGGAAGGTGCAGAAGGGACTAGTCAAGGAACACGAATGAATGACCCATGGACTTGGACAACAGGGTGGAATCACTGTGGGAGTCAGGGGTGTGCTGGGCAGAGGAGAGCCAGGGGGGAAAATTAGGACATCTACAATAGAACAACAATATGACATTTAATTTTTTAAAAAAGATGTATTTAAAAGCCAGGTCGCCTGCTGCCTGGGCTAAGAATAATAGCAGCACTGGGATCCAGAATCTAAACTTTGATCCCTTTAAAACTGGAAGAACTGAACCTGGGTTTCATCATTTTACGGGGCCACTGAATGGCACTTAATCTGCCCTACATTGGCAGCATACCCACGACGCCCAGAAAAATCAAATACAAATCCTCTCTTGAGGAAATCATTCGCAGAATAACGTTCATCCCAACACTATGGTGAGATACCAGGTATTTTGAAGGAAATCCTGTCATCATATAAGTTGATCTTAGGTAAAATATAAGAAATAAAAAACGAATGTATTGTTGGTCTCACAAGTGTGGACTAAAAAGAAGTTCTAGGGCAAGTAACCTCACAGGGTGATCTGACCACAAATTCCTAACAGTGCAGGACCTGAAGAGCAGTCAAGCCCCAGACGTGTAACTTCCTTACTGAGAGGTTTATCATTGCCTTCAGCAAGCCTGGCCTACTGTTCCTGTGCATCTAGGTTAACACACCTTGAAATGCCTCTTTCATACCTCTCAGAAGAGAAACTACCCTCAGAGAGCATATAATCTTGTTAACTCTCCTGTTACCCAATCCCTGCCCTGCTTTTTCCTCCACATTCAAGTAATTTTCCATATTTTTCCTCCTTAATGCATAAAAGAAGCTGCCAACTGTCATTCTGAGGAGCATTTTTCTTAGTTTGTTAAGATATTACTTCTAGTTATATCCTCTTTTTGGCTCAAATAAATTTTTATAAACATTCTCTACAGGTTTGGATGTTCTTGCTCTGACAGGAGGAAATCTCCAAGCTGGTGGGAATGCAAGGGAGGGAGAGGAGGAGAGGAAGAAAGAGAAGATCTCACAGAATAAATTCCTTAAAACAAAAGGAAACAGCCATTCTACATGAGAGTCAAGAGAAACAATCCAAATAGATTTAACCCCTTCAGATTACAGATGTCAGAGTTTTCAGATATAGAAAGCTAAGGAACACTACATGAAATATGTAAAGAAAAAGAAGATGAGATGAAAAATAAATAAGCAGAAAGAAATTAATGAAAATTATACTTTGAAATGAAACAGTTAATTATTACTTCAAAAATGTAAAATGGACAAGTATAAAGCAACAGATTAGAGCTGGAGAGAAAGTTAAGCTAATAAGGGAACTGTGAAGAATTAGAGAAAGTACTACAGAGACGAAGAAAAAGAAAACATGAGATTTAAGTGGCATAGAGGTTAGATGTCTTTGTACATGACCTTATCCCTTCTGGGCTCACAATAAAATATTTTAAGAACTCCATAACTGAAATCAACAAGTATCAATGATAATTTACACAAGTTGGGAGACATATACATAAAGAACTCAGCACAAAACTCTTATAAGATCTGATCAGAAAACAGAAATATATTCTTTGCAGAGATATGCTTTGTATCAAATAAACTTAACGTACCTTTTAAATTGTTATTGCAATTCTATGGACCATGTAATTACACTGAGACCACCCAGATAATTCAGAATAATCTCATCTCAAGGTCAGTGGATCAGCAACCTAAAGTTCCCTTCACCATGTTAAACAACAGATTCTGGAGAGGAAGGCATGGACATTTGGGGGGTGCATTATTGTGCTTACCACAGGTGTCCACCAGCAAAGATGGGTTCTGTTTTTGCACAATGGATAATTCAAGAGATAGTGCTATCCATTGCCACAACGATTAACAGTACTAATATCAGATGAAAAGGAGGGGGCAGATTTTTTTAAATTTTCTGAAAATAGGATTGAAAAACAAAAGCATTGCTGCCATGAAATTAAGTCATTCAGCCTAAAGGAAATAAGGAACCGAGCGTGCGTGTTCAGCAGCTTTCCTCCTTTCGGTGTCAGATGTGCTGCATGAGCAGAGTCCGGGATATTTCTGCTCCCAAATGCGGGAACAGGAGCATCCACAGCACTAAGCACTTGAGAGGCCAATCCACAATTAGTTAAATCACTGACTGGAAAGGAAACTTCCCACAGTTATTAGAGAAATATTATATTTAATTTACAGATGTTACAAATCATTGCTTAAGTAAATATACAGAACATTTCCTGAGACAGTTTTTGTCCTTTTCTTTTCTAATGCTACTAGTATACCATCTTATATTCCAACAAAGGCACTGGCGGAATTGGTGCTGCTTGGAAGAATAGGAACAACTGGTCTCAAAATAAAAAGTGTCATTAAATTATACTCAAAAATTAAAAGTATGCTTGAGATTTATTATAACATCTAAGGGCCCAAAAAATAACTTGAAAAACATTGAAACTGTGATTTATTTGAGTTTTCATTTAACAAATGTTTCTGGTTTTTCTCTACCTTAACTTTGATTCTGTATTACATCTCAGATACCTGTTTTAAGGTTTGACTGTATTAAAAAATGCCTGTGAACCACAATCACTATAATTGTGACTCCAGGAAGTATTTCATGTAAAATGGGTACAACTGGGTGTATTATACAAGGAGTTACCACTATTTCAGAAATGTCATCTTATCTAGTGACACCTGACAGTGTTTAATGTTGAAGTCCACGTCCATGTAGAGACACTGGCAGACATGCAGCTCTAAGCCGTGCTCTGTGCTCTCCAACACGTCCCTGAACTAGCCACACGCATGCGCACATGCACACACCCCTCCATACAAACACACAGTTTAAAGTACTTTGCTTAATAAGGCGCAAAAGATTCCTCACTTACAAGGCTTAATGTTCAATTAGAGAATTTACTTCACCCTCTTTTCCTTTACAGGTTCAGATAAATAGGGAATGAGAAAAGTAATCTCACTATTTACTGAATACATCCTATGTATCAAATAAATATATGTGTGTATATATATGGTGGGGAGACACATAAACGATCTTAATTCTTACAAGCAACCTCTGATAATATAAATCCTTCCTTAAAGGATTTATATAAAAGGTATATAAAATATATACAATGTATTTAAAATATGCATAAAGCGTGAATTCTCCCCTTATGTTAATAAAATTCTTGTATATAACTAATTTGTATTAAGGTGAGATATTCACATAATAATGGATTGCACAATTTGCATTACCCTAAAAGAAGATTTTAAATCTGTAATACTGAGATTTTTTTTCTAAACTGGTTTTGTAGACAGGATCCTCTTCCCAGCCTGCCCCTACCAACTGCATTCCTTTGTGTGATTTAACTCACATTTGGTTCACATCTCGCAAATGTTAAGAGCGTTTCTAGAGGCAGATCACCTGGGTCTGAATCCCGGCCTCTCCACGTACCAGCCAGTCGGCCTGTCTAGGCCTATGTGTCTGATGCGTAATGCAGAGATACATGTTTAGAACTGCCTCTCTGGGTTGCTATGAGGATTAAATTAGATCATATTTATAAAAGCCAGCGTCTGGCAATCTGGTTGTTCTTACTCAATTTTTTGATATACGCCAAATGCTATTTTTCGATGTCTGGATTATAGAAAAAAGAATATTTTCACAGATAGTAAAAGTTGGGAGTTGAAAGCTTTTAAAACAAATTATTGAACAGCCCATTTAGTCAATTGGTGGGCTACAAAATGAATGGAATACAGTCTCCACCGCTGAAGAGATGAGGGTCCATTGACAGACACACGCAAACATCAATTTTACAGTATTTTAATCCGCTGTATTGATACTACAAGCAAAATGTTATGACAGAAGACAGACAGACTGGTTCGATCTGGGGAACTGGGCACAGAGATAAAATGTGAGGTAAGCCAGGAGCCAGAACTCTGAAGATCTCCCCATAAAGATACTGTTTCATTCCATGTCATTTCATGATAACCTTAGTGAGATGCTGTAAGAACTTAACTCTTGTTTTTGTCAATTGGCCTATGGTAAAATCGGTTTTGATATGTCATTTGACTTAAAGTTGCAGAACCTATTGACAATGTTTAGCAAGGATGTACCGTATTTGAGAAACAATTACTGGAGGCTGATGCTAGCGCTCGGGGAGCAGGCGGACGACAGATGGGAGAAGAGGTGTGCCATGCAGACCAAGCTAAGGTAAGAGGCACACAAATACTACTGGATATGAGAATATTTTATTCAGGGAAGTAACAGAGTAAGGTCAAAGATTTCAGGGCAATAACTCCACAGTAATGAGAAAGATGGGTAAGAAGGAGGAACACAAATAGTTTTCAAGTCCAAGAGCATGTGTATCTGATTCATTAATATCAAAGAGGATTTCAATATTTATACTTTTCTTTTAAAAATGAATGATATGTTTAAATATAAGAATTGTTTTAGACATATATTACTTCTGAAAGTAAAAAACCAAGCAATTTGATAACAAGAGCTTTCATGTCAGAAACATTTACATCCTAGGAAGCACCAGTTTGGTCCGAGAGACTCCTTCACAGGTGGTTTTCCGGGCTGCTGCCTCCAGGGGAGGCTCCGTCAGCGCAGACAGAGCTCAGTCCTGCAGGATGAGTGAGTCCTGGAGATCTGTGGTGTCTGCAGTTAACAGCGTATTGTGTTCTAAAATTTGCTAGGTACTAAATCTGATGTCAAGTGTTCTTGTCATAAAATAATAAAAATAATAAGTGAAGAGGGGACAAGGAAACTTTTGGAGGTGAGGGGTATGTTTATGTCATAGATTGTGGTGGTAGTTTCATGAATATATCACCAAACTCTTCAAGTTGTATATATTAAATATAAACAGCTTTCTGTATGTCCAAAAAAATGTTGTAAGATAGATTCATGGCTTGAATTTTTTTAAGATACTTTAGTACTAAATAAAAGGTCATCTAAGAAATAAAGTAAACAAGATATCCAAAGACAGAACCAGACAACAAAGATTATGAAAATCAATCTTAAGAGTTTATAAAGGAAAATACTTCTCATTAAAATTGTTATTTCCATCCCGAGTCCCAATGATTTTTTTTGCATGGTCCATAAAGGAACAAAATGTTTTTCTCATTAAAGCAAGTGCCTTGGATTCAGTATATATTTCTTCACGGTTGGCAGTGTTGACCATCAGAAAATTAAACCTCTCCTGAATGGAAAAGCCAGGACTTCACCCTGAAACATAAACCCTCCAACTGAAATGCAGCCTTCTTCCCTTGTAAAAGTACTCAGATCCCAGTTGGTTGTAATACTTTTCCCTTCAAAAGCCAGGCCAAAGTGCAGTAACACTATCCTTACTGAAAACAGAGGGAAGATGGCCCCCTGTTTAATGTTTTCTAATCTGCTCTTTATCAAAATGTCTGAGGGTCTGGATTGTAACCAGACACTGACATTAAAAAACAATCACCTTACCCCCAATATGTCAAAATGTTATCTTGAAGCCCTGCATCTGAGATCTGATATCTAACTGATTACACAGAACATCATCTTTGTCCTGCCCTATCTGTTTCAGTAAAGTGAAACCCTGCATTTATTGACATTTCCTCTCAGAAAACATTCTTCTAAATTCAATATATGTTCCTCTCATACCAGCAGAGGGAGGCCTGATCCGCTTCCTGAGCTCTGAGACTGCTCAATTAGGTCTTTCAGGGATTCTCCAGGAGGAATGAAAGTCTCCTGTGCTAACCCAATGCTGTACCGAGGTCTGGCTTCTTGTCTTTTATACCTAAAGACACATGGAGGAAGATCATTTTAGACACTGAACTGCAATGACACCCACAAAACCCTGCAGGTAAAACATTAATGATGGCAGGTTTTAATTTAGCACATAAAAACAATGCAAGAATAGTGCTCAATATTTATTACCCTCAGTTATGGTTTCCAAAATACAAATTATAATTGCTTTCCTCGCTGGTTTTATTAAAGTAAACCACATGTTTTTACTCAGTCTCAACCATCTCCAATTTTCTCTTCTCTTTTCAATTGATTCTTTCCCAGCAGGTTACAGTCCGTTAATGTTTCTGCGTAGTTCCATTACATTCAACCCCTAAAATCTTTCCCTTTAAGGTCTTCCTAACCAATATAGATACAAATTTTTGGTGTGCAAAAGACATTACAGCTAACGCTTTCATGTAAGGTAATATATAGACCAATAATCTAGTTAAGTTAAATAAATTTAAACTTCAAAAACTTTTTATCAATGATTAAGGAATAAATTTATTTGAATCAACCCCCATTTGCAAAATAGTTTTATAAATGAGTGTTATAAGAGGCAACTGACATGAATTTAAAGGTTCTTGATATTTCACAAACTGTAAAATAAGTTTTTAGGTGGCTAATAGTAATTTGTAACTACTATACTTAACTTTCATATAGTAACTAAACTTAATTTAATAATCTATAAATTTAACTTTAAAAATCTTTCAATACTAGGGGAAATTATTAGCTCAAGAAATAAGAAATTACTAGAACAATGCTAAATTCAGCATGCTCATTCTCTGCTTAGAATCAAATTCAGTAGCAACTAATTCCTTAATTTCTTTACTGCCCTAATTTCCCTACGGGTGAAAGTTATCTGGGTGTTTTAGATACCTGAAACACAGATAAGATAGGTATCTACTAATAGGTTCATTAGGACAAATATTTATCAATAGTAACTAATATTACCAGTGAAACCTAAGATCTAATTAGGTCAAAGGAAGTGGTGGGTGGGGGAATGTCAATGGGTAGGATAGTAGAATGAGAGAGACATGACAAACTCAAAATTCTAATCTGCATGTCGGAAACTTACCTGAAGTAACAGAATAAAATGATAAAAACCAAGAGCAAACTACAAACAGTCACAGATATAAGTAAGGCTTTGTGGTGTGCAGATGCATCAACAAAATCTGAAATTAAAAAGAAAGCAAAGAGATTCATAAAACATAATATTTTACCTAAGAATTAGGAAGTAACTCTTTCCTAAAGTGTTTGCTAAGCTCCATATGCAAGATGTGAGAGGTACTTTTCATCTGCTAATTGATTAAAATGTGCACACATACACACACACTCCAAATTAAATAATGTCAACTATCATGAATCATCCATCATTCATCTAGGCACTTGATTCAAGAGCATGCTGTAAGAAATGGGCTTGACAGAGAATAAAGCACAAAATATAAACAAATGTGTATATGGATCAATGCCCCTAAAATGTAATAATATAAGTAGATAGTTCATCTTTATTTCAGATCCAGCTGATGGGTTTACAGGCTTTTCTCATGTGCCCTACACCATGACTTTGTATAAAACACTAATCTATATTCACCGTGCATAAAACACACTCATCTTCTGATGGGTACAGAGGAATAGGATTCCTCAAATGTTGCCAAATATAGTCTATGTGGGTGTGCATACCTCTAAACAAAGATGCTCTTCAAAAATACATACCTGAATTTTTCAACATATTATATTTTAAAAGAATGGGTACATTCCACTCAATTATTCTGCGATCCTTTTATAGAATAAATTATTAAATATTGTTCATGTTGTTGTCACTCAAGTTCTTCACAAATCAGATTTACCTACGGCATGATTTCTCAAGCATCATATAAATGACTTACAGAGCTTCATACTGAAGTACATTTACTGACTTCAGTCCCAGAGATGTCCTTTCTGAGGGTTTGTTGTTGTTTCTTACAATCGCACAAATGATGTACGTGCAGGTAGTATCTGGCAAACATTTTAAGGACACTGATCTAAAACCTGGTGCACTATATAGTAATAACATTGGCACCATTCTTATTAAGGGCACCATACACCCTTGAGAGCACGATTACCGTTACTGAATTTTAAATAGTGTTTTCATAATTTATGACTTCAGTTACTACAGAAAAGAGGTTTCCCAACTGTGCTGCGCACCTTTAACTGGATGGCTACCTGAACACTTTGCCTGGGGCCCTTATTCCACCCAATGTCACTTTTTTTTCCCCAATTGAAAGTCTTATATATACGTTCCATGAAGTGAAACAAAAAATTACCAACTGAACTAAAATAATTGAAATCATTGCCACCTCCATACTTAGGAAAACTACTACTAACATTTTACAGTATACCTCTGCAGTGTCATTTCAATGAACAAAACATGTTCATGGGCGAAATATTTCACAAGAAGGCATTATAGACAGCCACGTGCACAGCAGCACTCTTCATGACAACCAAAACATGGAAGAGACTAGAGGATCCACTGACAGATGAATGGATAAGAAAGATGTGTATATACATACAGGGAACATCATCCAGCCTTGAAAAGGAAGGAAACTGTGACATGTGCTACAACACAGACAACTGATGAGGACACTGGGGTAAGTGAAACAAGCCAGTCACACAAAGGGAAACACCGCACGATTCCACTATAAAGGTGCTCCGGGCGATCAAATGGAGAAAACGGAGAAGTACAATGGTGGGGAGGGGAAGGGTGGCGCTGGGAAATCAGCGTTTACAGGGTAAAGAGTTTCAGTTTTGCAAAATGAAAAGAGCTGTGGGGATAGATGGTGGCGACGGCTGCACAGCATTATGAACGTCTTCAACGCACTGAGCTGCACACTTAAAAATAGCTGCGATGATAAATTTGTGTTATGTGTATATTACTATAATAAAAAGTTGGAAAAATCATTATAATTGCTTTATAACTAAATAGTTTTCATTTTTAATATTGTAAATATTTTCCAAAACAAAATTTTTTTTCTGCAACATTAGTTTTAAAGACTACAGATTATATATACAGACACACTCTAATCAGAAAGTCAGCCTTCTGATAATGTGGATTCAGGAGACTGCAGAGATTTGGCTATAATGCATCTTTGTTGTGATATATAAACTTCCATGATGAACACTTTACACACTCACCATTATGCCTTTCAAAGATTATTTACTTAATCTAGATTCCCAGAAGAAGAATTACTAATTCAAAAGATATATACTTTAAGGCCTTTCATACATATTGTCCACATTTCCTTTAAAAGAGATTGCAACAGTTTGTTTCACCATCAATATGAACATATGTTTTAATCATGTTGAAATAATTTCAGTCTTATAGGAAACCTGTAAGGATAAAGAATTCCAGTATACCCTTCACAGAGTTTTCCCATTTTTAAAATTTTATCACATTTGCTCTGTAATTCCCTTGTTTCCTTAGTGCATGTGTTTGTGCATGTCTCTATGTATTATAAACATGTATACATACAGCTATGTGCTGCTCCATGACACTTGGGGCCAAAGGCTGCATATGTGACAGGGGTCCCATAAGACTCTACTGAAGCTGAAAAATTCCTATCTCCTACTGTCACTGCAGCTGTCCTAACAGTGCAGGGCAAAGAGTTACAATTGCCTACGTGTTCAGGACAGCGACATGCTGCACAGGTTCACAGCCCAGGACCAGCGGACTCTACGCCACACCACTAAGTGTGCAGCACCCTCTGGTTTGCGTGAGTGCGCTCCACGAGGTTCCCACAATAACAAAATTGCCTAATGATGCATTTCCCAGAATGTGTCCCCGTCATGAAGTGATGCGTGGCTGGATGGTTCTGTATTCATGTTAATTTATATGTATGTATGTATAATTTGCAAATCATTTGAAATTACAGACACAATGTACCTACCCTAAACACTTCTGAGTGCACTTCTTAGGAACAAGGGCACTGTCTTCCCAAATGGTAATATAATTTTAAAAATTGGGAAATTAACATGAACATCTAAGTTAAAAATCAATCTTACTTTAAAATACTTCAGAGAAAGTTCAGATTGTTTATAATAAATTAAAACCCACATACCTTTCTATTAATTTCTTATCCAAATATTATAATGGTTAATGTTATGATTTACTCATCAGTCTAAAATAACATGTTTAAGAATCAGTTATGATCTGAACCACTTTCCAAATATTGGAAATAGTATGCATCTGAAAAGACTAAATGAGAGCCTGTTAAAAATAAGCAGTTTTCTATTAACATAAACAGACACATTGCCAACAGTCCAGAAAGAACATTCAGGGACCCAACTTGCCCTGCAGCACGTCTGAAAGCCTTCCAGGCTTTAGTGCTACTAGGAATCAGACATAATTAGCACATGTATCAGCTAAAAAGTGTTGCTTAGGAAATCTTGAAAATAATTTGCAGGCTCTTAAAATTAGGTAGGCTAAGGATTTACACAACAAAAAGTCTTAGTCAATTTTCCCTCTACTCCTCCTTCCCTTAGGTTATAGGCAAAGTTAACAACAAACCCAAGGTGAGCACAATACCTCTGCAAGAGCATAATTCATAAGCTTCCATATGCAGGTGTGCAAATACCATGACACATACATGTGCAAATGCTATCTCTGGAAACTTAGCTTAAAATGCATTTCTAAGCACAAAGCCTGAATTTGCAGAAAACCAAAGAGAACGCTGGATACTCAGTTACAACTAGAGGAACTGACTACATAAGTCTAACATGTTATTAATATATGAATACAGAATACTTTTTAATTCAAGTGATATAATTTCACTAAACCTTTCAGCCTCACTGCCTTTTACTTTTCCATGTAAACACAGAGGACACTCTGAACTGTAGGACCACTGTATCTATTCCTCATCTGATTACGCTTCTGGTTTATGCGACCAATGAGACCAGGAGGGACCTGAGGGATTCTTTCCTTACCATCAGGCACTTTTTAAAGGCTCGCATTACCCTTCCCATTTTCCTTTTCTTTGCCTCAATAACTCTATCCCCTGCAGCCTCTTCTCTGCCTCCTTGTCTTCTGTCATGAAGATGTGATTCTTATCAATAGACCTTTGTTTCTGTTGGCCATGCCCGTTAGTGTTTTAATCTGCCATTACCTGTGCTCCAGAGAATTAACAATGTAAACATTCAAGTCACTGCCAGAGTCTTGGAAAGTGAACACTTGCAGATAGCTATCAGGGAGGACCAGGGTCCCAGTTCTCTCCAGAGCAGCAGATTTCTGCCTGCCTGTGCGGTGGCTCCCACTGCTCAGGCATGGGGAGCGGACAGCTCTCCAGGGAAGTCTGGCTCACCTCGAGGGGCAAGTCGGAATCACCAGTGGTTTCCTAATAGCATCTGTCACTACTGACTCCCTCTTTGATAAGCAGATGGATTATAACAGCTTAAAATGACAGACTGTTTTTTATAAGGCTAGCAAATGGTTCATAACTGCAATAAGAATTGTAACAGGAAATCTAATGAGAAATTCCCTGATAACAAAGGAGGTTAAGACAGAATTTTTATATCCAGGCTATTGTGTTCAATGAGAAATAAAAGGACTATTTCCAAATTTCTTTTGTCTTTCCTAAATACAGTGTAAACCAGAAATTTTTTTTAAAAAAAAAGGACGTGAACATTTCAAGAAATGTTAAACTATGCCCGGGCAAGGAATTCAGCTCAGATTCATGTATCGTTTTGCATTGCCAAGCGCATAACACAGGTATCAGAGGGAAAGTTCTGGCACTCACCTTTGCAATAGGGATGCTACCATATATCTGCTCTATCTGTGTCATGGAGAACAAAGGATACATTTCACTGCTTAAATACCTATCACCTAGAGAGTGTACTTGGTGATCAGCAATATCTAAGCTAAGCAATAGTATTTAAAAAATCCATAAACTTGGAATATATTTTTTAATTGAGCAAAAAAAAGATCAATTTTAACTTTGTGGAAGTCCTGTATCCTATATTATACTTTGCCTTTATGTACAATGAAGTTACTATATTTCAAAACAGAATGTTATTTCTGATACATTTGCTATGAAGTATATATGTAATGTATATGAGTAATTCCACGTTATAATACATCTGTAATGATGTAAAACAACCTACTAGGCAATGCCTGGTACAGGGGTTCTCAGGTGTGGCTGCAGATCAGGAGCATCAGCGTCACCTGGGAGCTCCTCAGGAACGTAGCTTGCTCGGGCCCACTCAGACCTGCTAAGTGAGAAACTAAGTGGAGACCAGTAGTCTAGTTTAACAAGCCCTACAGGTGATTCGGCTGCACCACAAGTTTGAAAGATTTGGACACAACTGAGACTCAACACATATTAAATTAGAAGAAAGACAAGGAGAGAGAAGGAGGGCAGGAGAGAGTATCAGCACAGGGATGAGCAAGGAGCAGAGCGGCAATGCTCCAACACCAAATTCTCAAACCAGCAATTAACGTGTGCCTGGTGACATTCTAACGGTGTGAGGCAAACATAATGCGCAGATTACTTGGAAAGTAATCTTGTTGATTGTTTATCAACTGCCATGTGAAATGGCTAACCAGCATTTACTTGGAATTTAAAAGGTACTTAGGTGAAAGAACTTTTTTTTTTAGAATATCATTCACAGCTTCCTATAGCAGATTCCGTGAGATGATGTCATTGGCCCATTTCCCATGTCCACCACTAATTCTAGCTACGTAAACTTCACACAGTATTTAATCTCAGGGTTCCTCAGTTTTCCTGTCTGTGAAATAGGGATAATAATAACAGTGCCTTCTTCTTCAGGTTGTTATGTGGATCCAATGAGTTAGTATATGTAAAGTACTTAAAAAAGAGCCATAGTAAGTATGTATTCCATTCACATAAGCAAACTATCATGATTAGTATATAATTTCTATTGCCCTTAGGTGAGAAAGCCTGTCCGAGCTCTGAGCTACAAGGCCCTGCTCTGGCTCTTTGCCACCATGCCCCTTTCCATGTAGGGACGGCTCTGCAGGCCCCAGAGGAAGCCTCCACCAAAACCCTGTCCCATCCCACTCCCCGTTTAAACCACTGGTCAATGCCCAGAGTCTGGAATTTCCTGTCTGAAGGGCCTCATGTCTGTGTCTGTGTCTGTGTCTGTGTCTGTGTCTGTGTCTGTGTCCAGGAACTGTGAGGTCCTCTTCTTTATCCCTGTCCCCCTGAGAATGGACTAAGCAGAAGGTGCGTGTACCCCAAGTCCTGAGGGGTGGCCAGTGGTGATGGGAGCGAGATGTGTCAGTGGAGTATAAACTGAGGGTTGGAGCATTAAACTGTAGGTGCCTGGTATCAAACTTTTTAATCGCCAAGGCACCCATTCTAAGACTCCCATCTTGAATACCATGTTGCTAGCTGTGTGACACAGCTACTGGTAAAACAACTAGATTAGAAACCAGGCCACACTACCCAGGAAGTTCCCTTTTAGAAAGCCCAGGTAATCTAGATAACAGTCCACTTGAGGAAACCTGATTTTTCTTAACTGAACCCTAACCGAATTCCTGCTCTTATGCTTTAATTCACCAATGAAGAGTGAACCTTCGAAACCCTAGGCACCCTACCGTCAGCCCCAATAAAGGCAGAGTGCTCCCTCCCCCTCTCTACCCATGACCTCGCGTTGCCCTCAGTCATGCCCTATACCCTGGAGAACCTGTGAATAATAAATCTTTTGTTTTTCAAAGTTCCTGGATGGTTGTTGCTGAGGTGAGTCCTACAATCCTAATAAGAACCATAAGGCCCTGTCCAGCCACAACACTGGCTTCAGACAGAAACATCCATGGGGGCCTTGTCACAAGCGAGACAGGCCCAGGTGAGTGCTCAGGCATTCCTAACTGACAGCATCACTATCCATAGGCTGAGACCAAAACAAAACAGGTGTCCATGTGCGTGCATGAGAGGCCCTCAAAGTGCAGGAGAAACTGATGTGGCTCCTAATCACTCACACTCCTCCGATGGAGAAGAGATGCCTCAGTAGTTCCAGCATCCGAAATGCCGAGCTGGTGTTCTCCATTAGAAAAATATATTTGTTAAGTGAATATAATGTATTTCATTTACCAGTCTTCTATATTGGTTTATATGTTTTAAATATGCAGATAAATGCTAGGTGGACCTACATTTATACCACTGCCTAACCCCACAAGTTGGGGATAGTCCTAAGTATAAAAAAAAAAATAGCGAAAATTAAAAATATAAAAAGAGGATGGTTCTATAACTCTTTAACACCATCCCTGTTCTTTATTTTGGGTTTTATATCAACCATATACACACATATCTCCAATATGAATTGTGAAAAATAATATAAATGGAACCATTTCAAAATGGAGTCGGAGCTGCCATCACAGAAGAACTGGCTTGCAAGTCTTACTCCTCAGACTGCTGGGATGTTAAGACTGAGCCTAAAGCTGGGTGTGTGTTATAAATAACTGTTTGCAAGGCTAGCAAGAAAGCAGGTATGAAAATTAAAGACACTGTTTAGAATTAGCATCACCATGTTAGTTTATCTGCACTTACAGAAGTTTCTTCCTTCTCTTCATATAATTGTTCCCTGTCCCTTTATCATCGGTTCCTCTTACCTTCACCTGCCAAGGGAAGCAGGTTGGGTTTCTGCCTGAACTGATACTTCCTGAACAGCTATTCTTTTGGATCTCAAATCAGCACTTGTTGTCTTTCACTTTGGCCTTTTATGTTTAGGTTAATATATTGTATGTGGACATAACCCAATATGGCTGCAACTCTCGGGCATCACTGTAGCCAGTAAAGATATACAGTACACTTCCAATAAAAACCTTATATATGATGGAAGCAAAACAAACAAGGAACCTTCAGCAGCTCTATGGTGCAGCTATGTAAAAAATGTCAGTGCCTTCAGACCACCATATGCAGGACTTTCACCTCACACTGAAATGAGTGTGCCAAACGGGTGAGGTAGAATCTGGTGAGACCCCACCTAGGCACCCCCGGCACCCTCAGAGATGAAAGCACTAAGTCCTAAGGCCACTAAACTCCACCCAAGCCTATCACTTGGTATAGTCCTCACTATACTCCATCTGCATCCTTTTCCCAACGCCTGAACCAAGGACTTGTTTTCTCAAGGTTGCTGCCCTTCTTTTCTAAGCTTTTTCAGTCAGTTCTCTAGAGACTTACTCCACTATTTTTAACAGTCCCTACATCCTCAACCTCCTTAAAGAGTACTCCCTCTCCTGTCTGGTCAACTCTAGAATCTGGCTCCACCTACAGGACAATTTATGCACTGCAGCCCTTTCAGCACCTGAAAAGAAGTCAGAATTGTCCTAAGCCCTACTGTTGTTATTTCTAGGACACAGCACCTCCACTTGCACGTGAAACACCTAATCATCTTGACAAAGAGATTCTAAAATCTAGCATTTCTACCTTCATTTCCAGATATTCCTCACCTTCCTCCTTCCCCCACTCCCAACACATAAGCTCCTTATACCAGGGCTATTCAAAATGTTGTCCACAAACCACTTACTTTTTGAAACAAGTTAAAAAAGAAATAACTACAAAAATTGAAAGTCAGCATTTAGAACTTTACTGCAATTTGACATCTTTGAACTTCTCAATGAACAATATGGGTCCTGCCTTTTTCTACCAAAAGTGTTGCCCAGACTTTAACGTGCACATAAATAGCTTGAGGAACCTTGTTCGAAAGTGCAGGTTAGTAGTCCAGGATGCAGCCTGAGATTCTGCATTTCCAGTGAGCTCCACGAGATAATGATGCTGCTGGTCCACAAGCCCACTTTGCACAGTGAGGCGTCAAAGGCTGCAAACAACTTAATGAGATTTTCTTCAAACAGCCCTGCTGTTTCACATGCCTGTATTTTACAAATGTTTCATCGATTGTACAAACCAAACCTCTGCGCTACCACTGCCTTTATTTAGAGTTACTGCTATTCGCAGGCTGTGCAACTTCGAAAAAGTTAATCAACCTCATTGTGCTGCAATATCCTCATCTTTAAATGGGGAGCAGGAATCCTAAGTACCTCATAGGACTGTTATGAGGCTCAAATGGGTAAATTAATGTAAATTTACCATACTGTCTGGTACGTTAGCCATTTTGATTATTTAATTTTTATTCTTGCCTTACATGCTTGGCAAACTTCTGTTCACCTTTAAAGTCTTGTTTAAGTATCACTTCTCTGAAGCTATTTTGACATCCTCCCACCTCAGACAGAGTGAGCCCATTGCTCTTCTGTGTCCTTACTTTACTTTATAATCTAACTCTACTGCTGAAATATTCTTGACTGAATATAATTATTTACATGTTTCTCTTTCATATCCTACTGACACATCTTGAGAGCAAGAATTTCCTCCATCTATTTCTGTATCCTTAACACATAGCATGTTGACTGGCAGAATTTTTTTAAACATGAATTATTATGAATCAAACTTATAGAGCTTTCTAAGCTATAGTAAAAACAGGAGTTATAAAATGTTATCATGAAAACCATGAAATATCGTTATATTTTGTGTGAAAAGTTTTCTCAAGAAATAAAATCAGACGTAGAAGAATCATTTTAAGCTACTTATCTGAGACTTCAGACTTAGAGTTCTGTGTCAACTTCAAATAATTTATTCTGTGGTGAGAAAAGTGGAGGGGAAAGGAAATGCAGGAGCTGGTTTTAACAAGAAGTATTGCAGTGTTAATCTTTCTTTTTTAATGACAAATACTTAAATGCATAAATCTTTAAATTAAATGCTGTAGATGTTTTCTCTATCAATATATGATATGTGATTTGGTTAAAAAAAGTAGCTACTCTAGCATAGATGAAAGGAAATGCCATCCAGGGCATAAACTGACTTAGTCCTTTTTAAGGTCCTTGGTTTTAAAATAAATGTAGACAAATAGCAGTTTTTGAATGAAGTACAACCTCTGAATAATATTTAGGGGTAAGCATAGAATACTGCCTCCCTTCTCTGTTCTCGTGAAACACACTCCAAGCTCTACAAACTGTATTTTCTGAGGGACAAGGGGAGAGATTAAGAAGTAAAATTCACAGGAGTGACGGCTGTGAAAGACCACTCTCCAAAGAACTACTTGCAGCACATGTTTTTGAAAGACAGTTTCATTATGTCCTCTTTCCTTGTCCTCTGTCCCAACAGTGAAAAACGGTACAGGTAGATTCATTTAGAAAGGAGAAAATAATTCACATTTTTACTTAAATTTTTTTCTATTATTGATTCTAGAGAGAAGGGAAGGGAGTGAGAAAAAGAGAGAAAGAAACATCAATGTGAGAAACATTGATTGGTTGCCTGTTGTACAAGCCCCAACTGGGGACAGAACCCACAACCTAGGCGTGTGCCCTGACCAGGAATCAAACCCGCCACCTTTCGGTTTGCAGGAAGACACCCAACCAACTGAGCCACACCAGCCAGGGTGCATTTTTATTTTCTTTAAGAAAATAAACTGAGGTTCCCAGCCTGGCAGCCTTCTTCTCCATACCTCTGTTTTTCAGTGGAGGCAGCGTAGGGTGTAGATCTTTGTTACATTCATTCCGCTCTGTGCAGCATTCAATTGATCTTCTTTGATGAGGAATGGGAGTGTCCTAAAAGTGAGCCCAAAAAGCCATCAATGGGTGTTCCCTGAATTTAGGCACATAATCTAAAACTTAAGAAATTAACATTATTTAAATAACTGAATATTCTCACTCAAACATGTTGAAAATATTGTTATCTATTAGGTAATTTTTTCAAATTATCATGTATTATTTTACTGCAGTGTCTGCATTTCTACCAAATTACTATTGTATTTATAATAACCAGTGCATACAGTCTAAAATGAGGAAGAAAGCTTGGTTTAATGCAATTAACTAAATTGGAATTTGAGCAAGAAGATCTAATGGGACATTAAGCCAGAGGTTAATTGCAAAAAATAAAAATATTTAATTACAAAATGAAGGGAGAATTGGCCCAATAAGAATGCTCAAATTATTTTCCAAATTACTAAAAAAAAGTTAGTCAAAGGAAAAGAAAGCAATTGTTTTATCTTACTTGAAACTTGACTGTTTGAAATAGCCAAGGGTATGTTACAGAGTAGAATCAAGTTTCTTCCTTACCCGGCACTGAAAATCTGAGCCTTCTAGTCCCAGACATCCAGAAGTGACCACAGGCATCCCAGAATCATCTTCTTCTATCATTGTGAAACAATATCCATCTGTGCTAAAGACCAAACGGGCAGGGTGAGTGTGTGCATGAGTGTGTGTGTGCATGTGTGTCTAGGGGAAAAGGAAATGAAGATGTTTATCATTTGTTTCATTACAAACAAGGAGAAGTTCAATGATCATTACTGGTTACAATCTGTTGAGAGAATCCTAAAACTTCCTTTTATGAAAGTTGACTTCTTTATCATAAGACATTTGGTAATATCTCTTCTGTCCAGAAACTTATGAGAAAGAAGTATCCAGAATTTCCATATATCATATTCATTGAATAACCATCTAAACCAACTACTAAACACTTACTTTGGTCCTTTTGTAGGTATCTCTTATAAATCCAGGAAAACAACTCTGAGGAACATCATACTATTTTTACCTTGTATATGAGGAAACTGAGGCTCAGAGAATGTGAGTAACTTCTCAAAGGCCGTAAAGCCAGTGAGAAGCATAGCAGGGGCTTCGATCCATGTGGCAGAATGGCTACGGTGGTTCTACTTGCTCTGAGGTTGTGAAACTTCTCTCTTACGAAAGCACTCAAGCTAAGGAGGGGTGGGAGTTAGGATCAGCACAGCATACGTGAGGGGACTAAGATTCTGCCTTTTCGGATTTCTGCTTCTGGTTGGCCTGTCATATAAGAACATCATGTTTTGTTTTAGGCAGGCTGGACTTAAATTGGGGTGGGGCAGTAAAGATGGACAACAGAAGGAAGAGGTTTTAATGATGCCCTGAGCAGCAATTTTCAACTTTTTTCATCTCATGGCACACAAACTAATCATTAAAATCCTACTGCACACCAAAAAATAATTTCTTTGTTGATCCGACAAAAATTAGGTATAATTTGGTTCATTCACACCAGATGGCTGTTGTTGTGTTGGATGTTGTCATTTTTTAAAAAATTTGACAATCTAAGGGAAAAGAAGTCAGTGCCCCTGACTAAATAGTCAGGTACTGCACGGTTTAAAAATTCTTGTAGCACACTGGTTGAAAATCACTGTCCTACAAGGTAAAGAAACAATATTTTTAATTTCTATATGGGTTTTAGATTAAAAAGAACTTTCACTTATCTACCACATTTAATCCTTTCAACAAAATGAGAAGTAATATTATTTCTACTTTACTGATGAGGAAATTAAAGTTCTGAGAGTCTAATAAGCAAGCAGTTACAGAATCAGGCCTTGAATCAAGACCTCTTACTTCTTTCCCATACATGTTTCTACTGTCCCCTCTGGGAACTAAAAATGAAAAACAAGAACTATTATACAAGGGAAGAAAGCTCCCCCAAAAAACGGAATTATCTTCTGTAGGGCAGGCCCCTTGTAATACATGCTTCTCCTGCTAGGTGAGTGTTCTAGGAAGCCATCTGTATCAGTGTACCAGCTGGTATTATCGTGAGAGGCTGAGTCTGGCTTCAGTGAAGTTGTTTTTGAAGACTCTTTTAATGTACTTGCCTATTTCATGATGGGTGGTTGGTTTATGAGAACACCTGCCCATACCACATCATGCTGAATATTCAGCAGTTTTTGACCAAAAATGGTGTGACCTCCGTGCCCCACCCTCCCTATTCACCCAATCTCACCCTGAGTGACTTTTTTTGTTTCCCCAGATGAAAAAGTTCTCAAAGGGAAACATTTTGCCGATGTGAAAGAGGTAAAACAAAAAATTGGCAAAAGCACTAAAAGGCATCGAAATCAACAAGTTCAAAAACTGTTTTGAGCAGTGGGAAAATGTCTCAATAGGTGTATAACAACAAATGGAGAGTACTTTGAGGGTCAATGAAGTTTAAACATTCAAGAATAAATACACACTTTTTATAAATAAATTCCAGGTTTTTGAGGGTCCTCCCCTCATATACAGAACTATTTATAAATAAACATTACTCTCTTCACAAGTTTGGGTGATGAATGCTGGCAGACTCCCAATGTATCTCATAACCCCCTACTGCATGTGCTAAGAAATGAAGTACTAAACTGCACTTCCATCTTTTCCTCACATATAAGCATGCTCAGTGTCCAAGGCAAGTACGACGATGCAGTCCTGGAGGGGCAGGGAGGACGGCTCTGAGTCTGGCATTAGTCATGGCGTCTGGGTTGGTCTGCTCTGTGTCAGTGGTAGCCCATCTGCCATCCCTTCAGTTATCCTCAACACCCTTAGAACTGTTTACTTGGTTTTACAGGCCTCAAGTGATCTAAAACACCTCAGTTTATAAGCAAAGTTCCAACATACTAATGAATGGCTATGAAGGGCCAATGATAAATCTCTGTTAGACTAAGGTCAAATGCATGACTATTCTTGTGGAAGAAAGGCTACCTCTGAACAACAGGTCATGCTCTGAATTCTTTGGGGCTTTTTAACCGACATACTGAAATTGCTATGACAATCCAAAAGCCTAGAGACACTGAAGGCAATAAACAAAAGAATTATCCCTTAGAAATTTACTTTAAACAATATAAGCAAACAATATGCATGTTTTTTTATGGTTTTTAAAATTCTTTTCCTACTCATTTACACTATATGTGTGACTTTCATTTCTCATCAAAAGTAAAATCTAGGAATTATCAGAAATAAAGTGATCTTTATTTTCTAGCATTAGGGATTCATAGGAGCTGGAAAAGTTGATTTAGTATGTTAAATATGAAGAGACTGATTTCTCTTTAATCATGAGTTTCCTTTGTTCAAAATCTGAGTGTATACTTGTAGAAATACACTTTTAATAAACTTGCAAGAATCAAGTATGAGAATAGATAAAACTGGTGAAGCTGTTCATAAATTAGTTACAATATCCTAGGAAATACAAAGAAACATCAGGGAGAGTAATTTCAAGCTTTAAGAATATACTCCCTTGTCTGCAAAGAAGGGTGGAGATAAAATTATAAGTAGGGGATGGAGATGAAGCGATACCCTGGCGAAAAGAGTTGGCGTCCCTTAAGTCATTAATTCAGATAGAAGTCAAAAATTAGTTGGAGTAAGAGCAAGAGGATAAGAGAACTATGTCAAGTGCATATTATCTGTAGCAAAGCAAAAAGATGTTATAACCTTCTCATTGAAATTGCTAGCTAGTAAGGAACATTAACTGGAAACTTGCAATAATTCTCAAGCAAGCACAAATGTAAACAAGGCTATGCTCCACAGTCAGAGCTGAACAATTCCACCCACCACTGAGAGAAGGCTACTGAATCAGGGAATTAAGTGCCACAAAAGATTTTTGCCATGCCCAAGTGAACATTTACTAGCAAGAAAGAAAGGGGTATACCTGGCTTGAAATTCTGAGGGACCAAGTGATACTCCTTTCAGGTGGGTGTGTGCTCAGAACCTGCAAGGTTTGGCTCTTCTCATTTATAGTCAAATGCATTTATAAACAGCCTTTTGGGCCCAAACTGTTCATTAGTTCATACAGGATGGTTGAAAAACAATTCCACAATACATTTAAAATCGCACTGACAACATCCTTATTGAAAGTGCTCTATCCATTGCTTTGTTTTGCTGAGCACAGCGTGCATAAGGTTTACCCAAGCCAGGTCCCTTTAACTTTGCTCTACCACTGAGGTCTGACGTTTCGCTATCAGAAGCCCTAGGGGGCTGTTCAGAAACATGACCATCACAGTTGAGAAGAAGCTACTGTAGAACTTTTCTTCTACTAAGCTGAGACCTTTATAAAGATTAATTTCATTATAAAATAATTTTTAAAGTATGAGTTAAAAAGAGTTTATCTTCTCTGCTTAATAAAGGGTGATGAAATTTTGAAGCATTATTAAAATTATTAAATCATTTTAAATTATTTTTAATTATCAATGCTTTAAAATTTTGCTCATGACAATAATTACAGAAATTCTCATGTGAATGTGCCTAAAGGGTTAATATTTCTCGACTGATCAATATGTATTCCAATATTTTCTTTAGTTTGTGAGAGATACTAGAAATCTTTAATTCCTTTCACTTTTAAGTTTCAATCAGAGTTGATTTGAAAAGACTGCTTGATTTTAGGTAATTTATAAATAGGTCCTGGAAAACATTGTTTTCTAAAATATCTATATACATTGAAAGGAATACAGAAAGTTTTCAGGTTTTCTGTAACAGGTAAACTCGAAGATACATACAACTTATAGAGTTGCTATTTAAATCATGTAGATGTTAGTTGACTAAAATAGCTGCAAGCTGCTTAGAGCTTTCAGTAGTTCATTCCACAAACATTTATTGAGCCCACTATGATTGAGGCAGAGTTGGCTGCAGAAATTGCAAGGGTGACAGAGATACAGTCTTTGCTTTGGAGAAGCTCCTACTCTTGAATGAACATCACTCATCCTAGGGAAGATAAAGTCATTCAACTTCAAACACCAGGAACAGGAATTAAAAGCTGGTCAGGTGTCTTCTAGTGAGTGGGGGAAAACAAAAAAGAATGCTGGGGAGTGGTAATTACTACAGTAATAGCATCCTAAGGCTTATGGAGTTTTTTCCCCTTATCATCTTAGGTGGATGATTCCCACAGTAGTGGAGAAAAGAGGGTAAAAATATAGATGGCTACTACTGTTCCCCTCTCTGGCTTTTCCTCTAAGGGACATAATCCTGGGGGAAGGCAAAGTTACATTAGTGATAAAGTTCCAGTGTCAGAGATGCCTCTTTATTACTTTATGCTCAAAGACATGTACCTATCATATATCCTCTGGCAACCATACCAAGAGACTTAGCATTCTGTTCATTATTTTTTCAGTGACGTAGAAGATATTTTGAATTCGTCTCAATTTTTCTAGTAACAGAGCATCTGCGTATTCTCACCCCCACCACCTTGGACAGGTATCCTCACGGCCTCTCACCCCAGCTGCTCTGAGAGTCCTCTGGCAGGACTTGTGCTCTCCCCTCTAGGGATTCTACCCATTTTGCCTGATAAATCTTACATTTTCCTTCTCCTTTCAAAATTACCCAATGGATCTCTATGTATGACTCTAAAGAGCCCTACACTCTGCTTTCTATAAAGTCCAGCAACAAATGGGCCCATTTAACATTCTGATTTATGACTGATGAGAAGCACAAAAGATGAGTTATTCCTTCTAAAAGGCTTCATGAACAAAATTTGAAATCATAGCTTCTTCCAACTAAATTACAAGTTCTGATGCAGGACCCACCATTCTCAAAACTGCATTGGTTTGAAATCAACAACTTAAACAAAAAGATCTTGAATCTCAATGTTCAGATGGCCCAGGCAACAATGCATAAACTGAATGCAGCGGAAGAAGTGTAAACAAATGAGAACAATGTGCACTTGAAACACTCTTGAGACTCTGGGTCAGGAGCACCTGCCTAAAAACTCACACCACCACATTTAACAACAGGTTTAACAGCCCTGGGTTAACACAAACTTTGTAAAAAGGCTCACAGTCCCTAAGCTTTTCCCCCTACCCTTTGTGACTCTTCAGAGTCCAGTTGGAGACCTATCTAATTCCTCAGTACGCTGGCTGGTGTCATTTACAAATCCTCTGTGCAAACATCTGATGCGATTTATTACACCTGTGACGCTGGAGCGCTGCCTGGGCAAGAGAATTCCTGGTCCAAACTCAGTAAGATAAATAAGGAAGTATTTTAAGTTATCTCTGAAAAGACTAAAAAATAATTCTGAGAAATTAATAAATTTGTGTAAGGGAGTGGAGGAACCCGAGAGAGATAATAATAGAGGAACAAAAATGAATACCGGAGACCAAATCAACTAAAACAAGGAAAAATACATAAAGTGGGACAAGATAGATACAGAAAAAAATAAACAAGGCTGAGAGTACATTTGGCAGGATGGGAAAATAAGACAGAATATTGGCATGGTGAAAAAAAAGAATGATTCAAGGAGAATTTGCTGCTTTCTAGGCATACAGTGATAGTCTGAGGTCCTGGGAGTAGAATCTGGAAATGGAATGGGAAAGATAAACAATGCAAAATAACACCTGGAAATACATTTAGAAGACAGATACTGTTGTGAGGGAGAGAGGATAATGACTTCACACCTTACTCTGAATTATGGATATTAAAAAATGCTCTAATGCATGACTTATGTGCACCACATCCTCTAACATGCATTCCATTAAGCAATAGAAATCCTTCCAAAGTCAAGGATTTTGGAAGTGGACACATCTGCACCTGACAGGAAATAAGGCCAGTAATGACTTTGGCCTGGTTTTGGCTGGTATAGTGACTGATGGTCCTCTGGAAGAGATTTAAGTCCTTCTCAACTTCTCACATGTTCTCTGAATTACCATGTGGGTTTTCAGAATCTCTTTTAAGTATGATGTACTCTTGATTTGGTCCACTTTTTGGATTATTCTCTCAGGACAGTGGGAATAGTAATGAACACAAAATCTACTTAGACACCCAGCTTGGCTAAGATTGTCCTGGCACAAGGTCACAGGCCAGACAGGGTAGACCAACCCTTATCTAACTTCAAGCAAGCACACCCTTCACTTTAGAAATGTTTGTACCTAGGAATGAAAAATTCAGTGCAGTCTTAGTTAAAGGATGTTCCCTTGGAGGTCAGCAAACAGCTTGTTACTGGTCTGTGCAGTGGTTAATACAGACATTGAAATTTGTAGAGCAATACATTTAGTTCTGTTGACTCTAAATAATAGAAAACAGGAAAAAATGGAGCACGTAATTTGTATTTGTAAATTTATTTTTCTAATTAATCTATACTTCATTTTTTTTCATTTATTGATTCCAGAGAGAGGGTAAGGGAAGGGAGGGAGGAAAAAAGGGAGAGAAACATCCTGCATGTGCCTCGACCAGGGACCAGACCCACAAGCCAGGTATGTGCCCTCACTGGGAACCGAACCTGTGACATTTCAGTTTGCGGAACAACACCCAACCAACTGAACCGCACCTGCCAGGGCTGTAAGTCATTCTTATTGTACTTTAGAAAAGTATCAGTGCACAACTTATTGGGGGGAAGCTATCTTTCAACACAGATCACATGAGAAGTATGATTTAAAGGCCAAAGAGTGGGGAGTGGGTTTACAGGAATGGAGCAGAGAGGCCTGGATTTTTCTGGGATGTAAGGCACAGGAACGGAAGTAGCTCCTGCAATTTCTCCAAGATTGATTTTCAGGGCACAGGAGATTCAACTACAGTCAATACATCATTATTAGTAAAACAGATGTGCATTTTACTTGAGTTAATATTTGTTCCTTTGAGAACTAGTGTCAGGGGTTGGCCACTGGGCAAGGGTTCAGGACTCTGACATGCTGGCCACAATTTTTTCATCATATCAGTGTGAACAGTGACTAGTAAAAATGTTTAACCCATCAGAGCCTCAGATTTCTCACCTGAAAAATATCATTACATTCTTTATAGGAATGCTGTGATGATTCAAAATAAGGAAAAATAAACACACTAGTATTTATAGAAAGCTCAATAAATACTAGCTTTCTGTTGAATTCCGTAAGTTAACTGATTCACGTTGACTGTTATGGTACACCATTTTTTTGGATGGGTCCCATTGTTATTGCTGATGGGCATTTTGTGGTGGTGATGGTGGTTTTGTTTTCTTTTTCTTTACTATCATAAATCCAAAGTTGAAACCATATAGTTTACAACCCATTCCCATGTGGTTTTCATCTCTGCTTCCATATTAAATATTTCTAAACTGCATATCTCAAGGTC
Organism: Anoura caudifer; assembly: GCA_004027475.1. Classification (NCBI taxonomy): domain Eukaryota; kingdom Metazoa; phylum Chordata; class Mammalia; order Chiroptera; family Phyllostomidae; genus Anoura; species Anoura caudifer. The sequence goes on along the minus strand of PVKU01002505.1, from coordinate 78,036 downwards.
AATAACTGTGGTTGCTATATTGCAGTTCTCATCCAATATGACCTCTAACAGCATCCTCACTCTTTAAACTTGGCTTCAGTGACCCCATACTCACTGCTTTACTGCTAATTCCAAGCCTCCTGAGGAGAGTCTCCTTCACCCAAGCATTAAATGCCTTAAGACTCAGTTCTACTCCCGTGGATTAGATTGCTGTATTATTGTTTTCAATTCTTCATGCCCCATTCTAGTCAGAGTCCCCTTGACTTTGAGCTTGACTGTGATGTTTCACTTGGTAAATGGTACGTTAGAGGGCATGACACAAACAGAAGCTTTAAAAGTTTGCTCCACCACACCCATATAAGAAAGAAGATGCCCTGGGTAGGTGCTGGCCCGAGAAGAAGGAAGAAACACGTGGAGTAGGCCTGAAATCCAGCAGCAGCCTGAAGCCAAGCATACCCAAGCCAGCATGGCCCAACACAGCTGCAGCTCACCTGCAGACCCCGGAATTAATAATAATAATAATAAATGTCTTTATTGTAAGCCACTGTGATTTTGAGCTGGTTTGTTTCACAACAAAAACTAACATTTTAGTCACTCTGTAGTCCTTCTTCAACCTCTTATCTGAGTTCCAAATGCACACCCTACTCCTACCCTTTGATAGTTCCACTTGGATGTGTCAAAAACCTTCAACTCAACATGTCCAGATTGGAACCTGACTACTTTCCTCTGTCCTCTTTCATTAGAAGGTTCATACTATGCATCTCAATGTGCATCTGCAAACTGTGAAGCCCCTCCGATATCCAAGTCATCAGCATGAAACTTTCCTTCTGAACTGTTCTTCAAAACATCCACTCTCTCCTGCACCAGCACCCCTTATTGGTCCCAGATCATTTTCTCTCACATGAACCATTCTTACTGAGTCCACCTTTCAATTTCTCTTACCTAATTGTTGTTGTTCTCAAATTTGCTTTTGTCTCCCTCTAATGCATCCAATACTCTTCAGAGAAGAAAGTTTTCAAAAAAGAAAATCAAATCACATCAATCACCACTGCGACTCCGGCTTAAACATTTGCTCCAATAGCTTCCCATGCTGTCAGGAATGAGACTAACATTTGTACAGAGCCCTTCGGGCCACTGGTCATCCTTCCTGTTACCAGGTTCAACTCCTTCCACATCCCCTACTCCTTATACTCTAGGAAAACCCATCTTCTTTGAACTTGCCAAGCTTTTTCTTCCCCATGGAGAATCTGCATTGCAGTTAACCCTGCCTGAACACTGTCTTCCAAATCAACTTAGGATACTTCAAGGGTCTATAAGGAAAACAAGACAAAATATTTGAAAGGGGGATAATTTGAGAAAGCCTAAACATATGATCACCAGAACTATGACTTAAATGTCACTCACAGATTTATTCTTAGTTACTATAGACTCAGACAGAAAAAGTAAGATATCCTCCTAATGTGCTTCAAAACTGGTAATTTTCTTCAGGAAACATTGTAAAATTCCTGATACTTTTCTATTTACTACAAAAAGATACTGCTTCCCAGGAAATACTGTCTGACTTTTGGAATCATTTTATCCATCAAGACTCAGTGGTCCCAACCTTGTTCTATCATATGAGAGCCAAGCTCCCAGGCCTCTCTGGATCCTAAATCCCTGAAGTCTAATGGTAAGAAATACACATTCCCTACCACACTGAGTTGTTTTGCTAATTAAACGAGACATACACTCACGAGTATACCCAACTTTCCTCCCTGTGTCACTCAGTTAATATGTTTCTTGAGTTATATATTTCATGATAGACCAGTGAGCTTGTATCAAATCCCACTTCATAGGAACTTTAAAAAAAAGTTTCAGGAAGAAAAAAATATTTTCAACTTTATGCTCCTTTTTGGACAAGAAGGCCCCCAAATAGCTGTCCAGATATTCTGCCTGGACTTCTAACTCAGGTACCCAGTAGAGGGGTGCACAAGAGGCAACCACACACTGATGTTTCTCTCCCTCTTTCTCCCTCCCATCACATCTGTCTAAAAATAAATAAATAAAATCTTTAAAAATGTATTTAAAAAATCTTAAAATTTATATGACCAACCTGCAAATATTGTTGACCGAGTCTTCTGGACAATGGTGGTGGCATCTACATCGCAAGAGCTTTGGACGAGGGGTGGGGGCTGTATTCTCACCATCCCCTTTCTTGGTGCCCAGGTTTAATTTTCCTGAACTTCGCAAAAGCATGTTGTCAAGAAAGTCTGCTGAAAAGAAGAAAAAATAAACATTTAAGCACCTGTGGGATAGCCCAAAGTCTTTTGTTCAAAGAAACATGTGACATCAAACAAAATATTAAATTTTCAGGATATTTAAAGAGTTAAACAGAAAACAGGTATTTTGACAATAAAATTATATTTTTAAAAAAATAAGAGATAATATAGTTATATATAACATACATGTAACATATGTAATTATGTCTCAGACAAAATATAGAAATTTTCATAATCCTTTCATTAAATTATAATAACTGTTATTTGAGTGTGAGGACCTCAGTGAGACACTATTATATGGATTTTCACTCTGTATTGTAGTACTGTGGGTAAATATTATCATTCTCATTTTCAGATGAGAAAATTAAGGGTAAAAGTTTAAGTGATCTTCATACAAATAATAAATCATGAAGCCAGCATTTAAACCAAGATTATTTGAGCCCCAAAACTCTCTTTTCAGAAGTCTCTTTACTTTAGGGGCCTCTTTACTTTAGGTATAATATGTATTTTTAAACAAATTATTAGAAATATTTAACCTGAAAAACCAGGTAGGAAAGTTACTGTTAAGACTCATTTCAAAAGACACATCTTCCCCATCAGCTGTTACATGCAAAGTGCCTGCCCATATTAGTAACAATGGTTCTACATCTGTGATGGAAGACACTATAGTACACACGATCGCTAGAGACAGACTTTCTGGGTTCAGCATCAGGCTTTTCTACATACCAGTTCACTGCCCTTGGCTAACTTTATAAATAATCTCATTGTGTCTCATTTCCTAACCCTTAAAATGGAAATAATTATAAGCACCTGCCTCATGTCAAGAACTTAGAATATATATGTCACACAGTAATACCGGATAAAATGTTAGCTAACATTATTAAAATAATGTATTACTTTTTACATTTTAAGTAGTAAGACAATGCTTCCTTATGTAGCACAGTTCTCACACTTCCCTCCTTTCCCAGCACTGCTTTTGGAAAGCAACGCTGCAGGACAAGGGCACGCATTAACTGACACCTGCTGTGTTTGGGGCGTTGCGGTAAATTCCCCCCCATGCGTGTCGCTGCACAAACTGTCACCCTGAGAACAGCGTTTGATTTTAACTCTCTCACGGCACATCGGCAGGCCCATAATTAAATCAAACTTCAACAAAAATATTATTTAAAAAACTGTTGGGCTAAAAATATAAAATTCTAGGCCAAAGCACAACATACACAATAGACATGTACATTGTGCATGTGTTACTGTTACTTTTAAAAACTGCAAACAAATGCCTCCAGCCATTGGTGACATCAGAAAATCAAAGATTCAGAAGAAGATCCGTAGTGATTTTTCCTGATTTTCTGTACGTAAGGTACGGTAATACCTTAACATACAGTTACATATTTCTGTGTGTAAGGAATTAGTTGAATTCTGGGTCTCAGTATCACTAATGTTATGGCCCGAATAACCTCAAAGTAACATGAAGTGATGAAAATAAGATATTTAAAACTTGTATCCTGCTTCTCTTGGAAATTATAAACAAAATGATAAAATTTCATTTATTATGCATATGTCCATTTAGCAAGCATGTACTGAGTACCTATCCTCTTCCAGGCAGAGCCTGCAAACAGAGTAAACTAAACACGCAGAATTTATCATTTGGTGGGAAAAGTTATCAAATGAAACGTTTACAGAGATTGGTCTACATTAGAAGGGAAATATCCTCATGAATGTCATTTTATAAGAAATATTTTAAAGGAGTCACATTTTTTTACATTTAAAATTTATTTTAGTTAAAGAATGATATAAAATGCATCTATTAGAAAGTTTTTTGCAATATTGCTTGTAACAACCTTTTTTAAAAACAAGAAAGGTTAAGTTAGATCTCTAAAGTGAGATTCCTATGTAGTCATTAAAATGTTGCTATAGAAGTATTCACAAGAAAGAATGTTAAAATATAATTTTTGTTCAAAGGTCAGATTCAAAAATTATATTTTAATAACAGAAAAGGGGACTAAAAATTAACCTACAATATAAAAGAGATCAAGAGAAGACACTGGCAATAAAAACCTGAGAAGTGGAAGGACAAGCAGAAACTAATAAGAAAGCCAAAAATGTTGATCCTAAGCTGAAGATGGGGAGAAGCCAAGGGGCAAAATAGTTTTATCACTCAATCCCCAGTGGCTCCAGAGTGGTGCCACAGGTTACTTTTAGAAGTGAGAGAGAAGGGAATATCAAAAACAGAAGGAGGCTTAAGTCTGTTTTAGAAGTTGTTAGAGTGTTAGCAGCTATCCTGTCCTGGTCTCCACACTCTAGTAACTCTCCTTTCCCACCCCCGCAGAATGGAAGGGTCAGTCGGCTGCACACACCACCGGGAAGCCTTGTTTCCCCATTTCGCATCAAGGTGAAGAACTACAGGAAACCAAGTGTAGAGGCAGATAGGGGCACAACCTTACTGCGAATGCTCAGGGAACATTTACACTGGATATTGATGCCTCCCATTCTCCCCCCACCCTCCCTCCCCATCCCACATGGCTTACAGAACTCAGTGCAGCTTGGCTTATGTCTTCTTTATCCTCCAGGAATCTGACCAGGTCACGAAGAAGCAAAACACCTAAAGATAGGGATATGAAAAGTCTCTCAGTGAAACAGTACTGCAATATTATCCTACAGTGAAGCCCTCAGGTGATAAGATCTACTCCTGTGCACAGAGCTTCTAATCAGCTTTCATAGTGCTCCATTCTCTTTTTTATAAGCCACTAATTCAAGGTCACTAGATATATGAAGAAAGCCTCAAACATCAAAGACCGAGAACAAAATAAATACATAGACAAAAGCCACTTGAAGGAACATTATATGAAAGCAAATAAAAACCTGATAAATATTTAAATACTTTCAGCTTATAAAAATACATTGATGAAACAAGAAAATGTTGCTATAAAGAAGAATAACAAATAAGTAACTCTAAAAATATGACTGCATAAATGAAAATCTCAGTAGGTGAGTTGAAAGGTAAAGGTTAGGAAATCTCCCATAAAGTAGGGCAAAAGACAGAGATGGAAAGGCTCACTAAATTAAAGCATTAACTCAGGAAATTCAACATTTGAATAATAATAGTTCTAGAGAGAGACTAGACAAAATAGAGGGGTGGAAATCATCAAATAAATGAATCATGTAAGTTTCCCATAATTGAAAATCATGATTTTTTAGTTTGAAATGACCCACAGAGTATACAAATAGACCCAACTCAAGGTATGTCATGCAAAATTTTAGAACACTGGAGACAAAGGAAGATCCTAAGTTTGGAGAGAGAGCAAGAGTGAGAGAGAAATCAACATGTGGGCAAACTACAAATCAACTCTGAGAGTAGGAAAAAAAGCATTTTAATTTACCTCACATGCACCTTTCACAAAACGTTATTGGAGGGTATGCTCCACCCAAATGAAGGTGTAAATAAGAAAACAGAATATAGTCCTGCTAATAGGAGAGCCAACCCAAGAGAAAGGTGAAACAATAAGTGGATCAGTAAGATGTGAACTATACATTGAACCTAAGAAACAAGGAGACCTAATTGAAAGTAGGTCAGAAGGACTCTAAGAGAGAGCTCTCCAAGAAATTGAAATTAATAGAATAACTTGCTTATTTTAAATTTAAACTGATTGAGAGTTCAGAAATGAATTTGTGATAGGAACATAAGAAACCATAGAAACAAGTAACATTTTAATTCTTAATATATATAAGACGGGAGACAGAAATACGTGTATATGTAGTGGGGGTGAGGGTTGCAAAAGACAGCTAAATCCTTCCCTTCATAGTGGGAAGTCCAAAGTAATGCCTAACATTGAATAATCAAGACGTAGCAGTGTTTATTTGTTCAGAGATATGGAATAAAATACCAAAAAAGAAAAAGAAAGTGAAGAGGCATAGTTGTAGTCATTATTGGATAAAGACAGGTTGGGAGGATGCTTTTTAAAAATAAATAAATAAATAAACCCTCTTTAAACTGTTAAAACAGAAAAAAAGGTTTTAAAATAATGTATCTCATACGATGATCTCACTGTAGCTTGTGTGTGAGATAAATTTATGGAAGGACTCACATCTATATGGATGTTGATAAAATATATGGAGAGCCTACTCTATTTCTTGTAGGAAAATATAATTATCTCTGCTAGGAACACTGAATTTTGCATCATGAAATTTTCAGTTTTCATCCATATGGGCCATAATCCCTGTTTTTACATCAGCATGGATGTATGGAGTAGCAAAAGACAACAGTTGGAGCTACTTAAGAACATTTGAAAAGTGCTTTTCGGTCTAAAACAGAAGTAGTCTCATACACTGGTATGGAATGAAGGATATCAGTGAACAAGAAGAATTAGGAAATAAAAAAAGAGTATCCAGCCAAGAAAAAGTAACTTCCCTTGCCAATCTTCATTATGGGATTCACCACTGGACCAATAAACAGAGTTCTGTAGTAATGCTAAATCCAATCCATGTCTTATGTGTTCATATGCACATGTACCTAAGTTTGTGGTAAACCTACATACCTCATTCTATACTGCAAGTTATCAACAATCTATTTCCTGGCATTTTGTAGAACATTCTAAGTTAACTACTTCAGTTATTAAGAAAAGATACCTAAATCTGGTAGCTCCAAGCAACCTTTATAGTCAAATCTTGGCTCTCGAACACTAAACATATCAAAACCACCCTTTCTGTAAAGATTGTGAAGATAAACTATTGGTGCATAACCTTTCCAATATTACTTAACATTTCATCATGTAGTAGAAATTGATGCTATTTTACCAAAAAACATACTCAAAAGTACAAAAAGGAAAGACAAGCAATGCTCGCTGATAACAGAGACAGCATTCCTATAAACTGAGTTAGCTGGCATCACAAGTGAGCACATGACGCACACACTGTGATCTGAATAAGTACAGGTAGTGAGATGAGATGATGAGTGCTCTTAATTAGCATTAACAAGTAAATGGATGATTACATACAAATCTGAGACACATGAGGGGCACTTGCTTTTGCCAAAATAATCAAATCCAGGGAGGAATTTATATAAAAGTGTGCAATTGTACTTGGGAGTCAATTAACTTAAGTGTGTTTAATTCCCTGTGAAATGAACAACATTATCACACAATTCACAATATTCCCAATCACCAGATAAAATTAAAATAACTAAGTGTTAATTTGGAGATTAATAAATAAAGGGGTGGATCAACAGCAGCAGACTGCAAGAATCTGATCGGATTCACCTTACAAGCTAAGAACACTGTTGAAAGGGAAGATTATAAGATGCTCTTAAGGGGCAGTCCATATTGGAGGAAAAGGGCCAAAGAGAAACAGGGCTGTTTTATCTACTGTTATAAGTGCAAAGGGTTTATGAAAGGGTCACTTTCACATATAGTAATACTGAATTTGGGCAAATTTCATCCAATGTCACACATGCAAGCAAGGCATTTTAGATTTAAAAATAGAACACATCAGCTAAGGCATGAAAAAAGTCAATTAAATGCACATACAAAAAATAATCATTTTATAAAGACATGAATTTAGCCTGATAACAGTGATGCTGAAGTAAGAACTAGAAGGACAAAGATATGTATTAATGACAAATGTGAACCTCCAGATGAAGAGTAGAGTAACAATAATGAAGATATATCCCAAATGTCAGATATCTGACTAAGACAAATATCAAAATGTATTTTTCACATCTTATTATATTTTTAGTACCCTTGCATTTGAAATGCGAGAAAGGCAGGCTTCATGATAATGAAGTTTGATTTAGTCAGCTCACTCAAATAATGTAAGATCTTTATTAATTGAAACCGCATGTTACTTGATTTTAGGTTAAATTTCACAAAAAAGAAGCTAAGCATTGAAAACAACTGGAAGATGACTAACCATTAAAGAAACATTAAGTATAATTTAGTACATTGTATCTTCTAAATCAGTAAACATTTTTCCACCAAGTAAAACTAAATCGTGAATGGTTTATATTTAATTAAGTTCAATAGACTTTCAACAAAATTGATTATTTCTTCCCAACAGCATTCTGGGCAATTATGGCTTTTTAAATATTTAATAATAGAATTATAAATAAACCTGACAGAAAAATGTAAGGGAAAAATGACTGAGAAAAGTCAGACTGTCTAGAAATTTCTAGGGAATAAAACTGTACTGAATAAATGAGTCTTTAAGAGCCCATTCCATATTTCAGTTTCCTTCTGTTTTCCACCCTCCCTCCTCCGTCTGTCTCCCTATCTCTGTCTCTCTCTCAGAACCAATCTTGAGCTCAGTAGGGTGAATCCAGACACTTTAGATGCTGCCTGGTTAGCTTAGCAGGTTACATTATAGTTAACTCAGGTAGTTAACTATCCAAGTTACCAAAATAATACAAAGTAGGGCATGTAGAAGCCAATTTAAAATTCGTTCTCCTTTTTCAAAGGACCACTAGATTTTTAGGGAACAAATGAACCGCAAAATCACTTCCAGACATGTGTGCTTATGTGTGTATCCTCTTAATGAATCATGACTGAATTATATTCCTTATGATTTTCATAAATGAGATTTATAGGCAATTAATCAAACTTCATGAAGGAACTTAATAATCAGTATGCAATAATATGCCTTTCATTCAATTACAAAGGTTGAATAGAAAGCTATTTTTCTTGACTAACTTGACTATCTTTTATTGGATCTATGTTACCATTGTATACATGTTTTTGGCTATTTTATATATATTTGTATACCATTATATAGACATTTTCTATGGCATCTATTCTTGTACAAGTTAAGAAATAAGGCAGAGTTTCTTTAAACTACTTATTTGGAATTAGTGGGAAATTATTAGCTGGAAACCTGGTATAAACACAATAAAATAACTTTTTGATGCATAAACCTAATAAATCCACTTATCTAAAAAATACTTCTATAATTTTTATATTATTATGAACCCTTCCATATGATTTTTGCAAGAGAAAAGAGAACAAGAGTATTTTCAGAAAAATCAGAAAACACAAGACAAAAATAAAACGTAAAAAAAATTATAATACTGTTACAACTCTGCAACAGATAAAATTTAACTTCTACATTCATCCATTACATCTGAAATTATGTTTCAGCTATATATAATTTTGATTTTTTTCTCAGTAACATTCTTATCACTTCAAAAATACCATAAGTAAAACATTTTTAATTTTTATAGGTCATAGTGAAGAGAATATCAGAATCCACTGCCACATTAAAATATAGAGAACAATCTTTATGAACAATCAATATCAATAATTCAAGGAAAATTAAGTATCAGTACATAGTATGCTTAGAAATGACTTTGAGTCTTCAAAATTCATTGAAAGATGACAGGATTATTTTTGTGCCACAGGATCTACCAGTAATTGTTTTATTTCATTTTCTTTTTTACTTCTTTTTTAGCTCTCTGAATAGAGCAAAAATTAACAAAATTTTCAGTGTCTTCAGTGTTCTATCCCCTCTACACCAGAGGGCAGGCAAGGAGCAAAAAGAGAACTTGGAATTCTTATCACACTAGTTTGCATTAAGTATTTTGGGTAAAAAGAGTAGTGGAAGAAAAATTTGAAAGTACTGAACTGGCCAGCAATATTTTGGGAATGATCCATTCTACCTCAATACATATTGTTATGATAACAAATAACATGAATCAATGCCTACTTCCTTTTTTAACCAAAACTGGTTTAAATACATTGGTTAAAAGCAAAAGTCTATAATGCACAGGAATAAAACTTGAATCAGAGCTTTAAAACAATATTAATTTTAAAAATAAGTTTTAGTGATCTTAAGTAGTGGGTTTAAACAAATAATTAATTTCGTTTTCATCACCTAAACCTTGAATCGCTTTACTCAGTTTAACAATTTAATTTACCATCAATTAAGCTTCTCAATTTTCATTGCCTAAGCCTCTTTTATATTACTAACACATTTTCAAATGCATTTCTATGTACTTTGCAATAAAAATTTAGAAAAATATACATGAAAAACATGAAACCCAATGATTAATAAAAAATTAAGATATATGCTTAAATTCTTTTGAAAAGTAACAAAATATAAATATAATTTTGATTCAAAAATATCAAATTGAAATCAGTAAGCGAAGAGTAGACTTTTTATTTTTAACTGTGATGTTACCTGTACAGAACTCTTTCTCCTTCAAGAATCTTAGGAGTTGGAAAAGAGAGGGAGAAGGTAAGATGCTGTTGGTAATTCCTGGGCATGCTATGCAGGAGGATGAAAGTGAGAAGCTAGCATCAGTCATGGTCACAGGGTAGTAGACACAGACTTGACCAGGACATAGGGTAAAACCGACAAAACAGTTCAAATCCCAGCTCAGCTACTTCCTTGCTCATGGCCTTAGCAAGTCAACTCACCTTCCTTCCAGAGGATGCCAGGAGTGGCAACATGCATCGGTTTGCTGTGAGAACTGGATGAGATATTCCCAGTAAAGCACCTACTGTGTTCCTTCTTTGTAGTAAAGTGAATAGCAGTAATTTGTTGTTGTTTTCTGTGTGCAAGAAGCTCCCTGTTCACTTTTTGTTTTGTTTTCATTCTTCAGATTTTTCTCTTTTCCTACTTTGTTTTTCCATTGTTCCTTTGATCCCTACTCCTTCACCTCCTATATGTTTCTATTCTTCTTCCTTTTCTTCTCTCCCCATACCCATTCTCTCTTCAATTCTCTTTTCTATCACTTCATTTTACTGGCTTTTACTGCCCCTTTCTTTCTAGATTCTTTACTATGAGCAAAATGTCTGTAAAACTATAGAGCCCTTTGGTTTCGGAAATACTGAAAGTTCATTCAGGGCCAACTAATATATTGTCATTAATTTTTTTTTCCAGTGGTACTTTCATTTATATAGCAAATAATCATAAAATCCATTCCATCTACATAACACAATGGCCCAGAGCACAGGGAGCGCCCTCAATGAAACAATAATCTTGCTGGTGAGACTACATATGGAAATCAACTACATATGGAAAACCAAAAATAGTATATGAAAACAATAAACTAGATGTCAATGCCTCATAAAATTATCAAATATGAGTCAGTCCTAGGTTGGAGTGCATAGGAGGAAAGATCACATGGGTGGCAGTAATCAACCACAATCTCTTATGGAAACATAGGCAGCAAAGCCAGGGAGACACATGGACCGATTTTCATTTCAGTGGTTTACTGTTAACACTACTGAGTAGGTTAGGAAACACATGTTTAGTTTCAAAATGCTGGAGATGTGCTGGTTGTCTATAGAAACTAAGGCTTTTATCATAAAATATTTCTACATGTTTCTATTTAATGGCAATTGTTTCTCTTTTCACCATACACATTCACATTACCACATTACTCAGGTTCTACAGGATAATCATGTTTAAAACATTTTACATCACAAAGGTCCTGCCAAGAGACTCCAAAACTGGATAAAAAGTGAAAGTTTCAGTTGTTCAAGTGTTTTATTGTATGGGATACTGGATTATGACATGCAAATCATGAAAACATTGAATATATTACATAAATGCGAACAGACAATATATACATTTATATTGGTTTTATAGGTAACTAATAGAGTTATGAGCTGAGTATGCATAATAATCAGTTATGATAGTGATTACAGTTCTTTGGATATCATATATATACTCTTTAAAGTTAAAACAGCAGTTAGCCCTTCCTCAGTTTTAAATATGCTTTTGAATTTGGAGAAAATCAAGTAAAAGGTTTACATAATCAAAAATATTTGAAAATACTCAATACAACATGCATATAAGTAGTTTAATAAAAGCATCAATATAAGAAATAAGGAACTTGATGAGCAAGTAGCCACAATGTTTAAAGATAAGTTAACATGAAATTCAATCTATATCCATTGAATAGCATAATCACAGCTGATAGAACAATTAAAAAATTAAAAATGCTTCTGTACTTAAAAATATTTTATGTATCTGTTCAAATCCACATTGTTGGAAAAGAACCTAAAGCATGATCTCTTTGCCAATAATGTCAAAGAAGAAAATAGGACTTGGCAGACTGCCAAGCCAGGAGCCGTGGTTCCATTCAGAGACATTTCCATCAATGCTCCGCTTCCCCGAGCTCTGAAGCTAATCAAAGCAGATATCAGCTTGCCCCCGCACTATAACTTACTCTGAAGCTTTGCGAAGCACTCCCAAGTCAGCGTGGTGTGTAAAACTACTTTGAACAGACTCATCTATGTAAAGAAGTGACAATGAAGCCAGACAGACCAAAAACCAAATTACCCTGTTTCTGCTATTCTTTTTCCCCCAAAGGAAAAACCTACAAAGCATTTAGGACCTCTGTGTTCCTGATCCTTTCTCTATACTCTCACTGAATAATTGTTAAAAGGTACCTTAGTTAAAGACCAGACTGACCTAAACATACAAATACAGTGTTATTTCAAGTGTTTAAATACTTGAGGCATAAAATACATAGAATGTACATATATTTTAAAAATACATAGAATGTACATACATAGAATGTACTGTTATCAACTACTACCATCATCATTGAATTTAGAGCTCTATCTCAATGACACAATATGGAATAATGATAACGAGTAACAACAAATTTTTAAAAACCCTGAATATTATAGAATGCCATTAGAGTTTTAAGAAAAAACTGTAAACTAAATAAACAGGTGTTGAAAACTTGCAGTGCTATCTACATGGCTTACAAGCCATTTATGTGTCATGCTTCACAGAAAAATCTTCATAGATACCAAAAAATGACATGAATGACTAAAATTGCCTTCATTTTCTGAGTATATACTTGACCTCAATAAAGCAATTTCTAACCTTCTTGATCAAAAGTAAGTGACTTAGTAACTATTTGCAAAACATTCAAATCATTAATTTATACTTGAATATTTAAATCATTAATGTATATTTTGAAATATTTTTGCATCTTTAAATACCATATCTGCATGAGCCCTGGCTGGTGCGTCTCAGTGGACTGAGTGCTGGCCTGCAAACCAAAAGGTCGCCAGTTCAGCTCCCAGTCTAGGGCACTTGCCTCGGGTGTGGGCCAGGTCCCCAGTAGGGGGCGTAAAAGAGGCAATTACACATGGATGCTTCCCTCTCTCCCATCACCTCTCTAAAAATAAATAAACAAAATCTTTAAATACCATATCTGCATGAAAGTAACATTGACTTTTATAATCTGTGAATTTAGAGTTATACACAAAGGAAGAATTCACAAAGTTGGAAATCACAAATGAACTTTACACATCCATAGCACGATTTTAACCACAACAGGGCTGGAAAACGTGTAGAGGCAAGCACGCACATACACACCTACTCCAGCACATACACAAGGCAAAAGTTAACATACTATATGAAAACTTTTTACCAGTTTAAAAGTGAGCAATTATATACTGCTGGGACAGCTAAGCTAAACTACATGTTCTTTCCATGTGATTTTTGTGCTTAACACTTCTGACACCACTTCCCACAAATTTTTCTATTTCACCGTCTATGCCAAGAAAGACTAAGTCCTATCATCTTTTTTGTGTGTGCACCAGAATTGGCTTAACTGATCTTGCTTACATTTTCTGGAGGGGAAAAACAGCCATTGTAAGATATAAAGCTTTTCCCGAGCTCACATTTGATTTCTGTGTATTTGAAAGACCACTGCCATGTTCCCTGGGATGAGACATGAGGAGGAGGCACAGAATTGCTAGGGATTTCCACTAAAAAGACCAGCACCGTAGGCAGCACTAATCCTGCACCTGTGATGTGTTATTCAGCAGTTAAGAAATGCATCCAGACTGCAGTTGCCTAATACAGCTCAGCTGCTTTGCTCAGTACGCCCTTTGATTATAAACTGGCAAGAGAGATTATTCCGGTCAGGCACTGAGCTATGTTCAGGATACATGGCATATGACAGTGGAAAGTAAAAGGGAAAGGAAACTTTAGAATCAAAAAATAAATAAATAAAAAGAAAGAAAAGTAAAAAAAAAGGTCACTGGCCACGGTGTATTATGTAACATTTCCAGATGGTAAAAAGCTGCTTCTGATTATATGCAAGGCAGAAAAATATATGACATTTAAACATCTAGAAATCTATTTTTTGATATTATCCTTTGACATTCAGAATGGTACTTCAACATGCAATTCTTAAGTTTATTTTGAAAATAAGCACAACTTCACAAATTGGTCAGCTACATAAACACTATTAAATCTTTCCTTAAAGAGGTTTACTTATACTAATTGTCAAACTCCTTTTATAGTTTGGAATGTTTCAAACAAAATGTTAGGAAAACTGACAACCAAATGATTACCATTAATTTTTCTCTCTTCATTATCCACCATGTCATTTGACTTGACTCATTAAAGCTTTTTATATAAAACTTATATTTCAAACACAACTATCCTATTAACTATGTATGGTAAATCAGCAAAAAATATTTATTTTAACCTAGCATAAAATTGCTAGCAAGTCCAAATTGACTTAACTACTAGTCACATACAACGCTTTCTACACACTACTTGGGTCTCGTAAAGATGAAGAGGAAATGACCACCATGCCCACGGACCTTAAAGTCAAACTGGGAGAGCAGAATAGACGCTGCCTTTTTTTATTGTTCTGTTGTCATAAAAAGGCTGCTGACCACTGACTCATACCAAAACTTTCACTCTGCTTCCTTTCACACTCTCCATAAACACAAAACCATCTGTCCCCCAGGCCAGTATGCATGCCCTTTTAAATAAGTAATCTAAAATCTTATCCGAAACACAGACACCCTTTCCTAAGAGCAGATGGCTTAAAAACAAAAAAGTTCATTTACATACACAAAAAGACCCAAAATAAAGAAAATATACCAATTTCAAAATGTAAATAATTTAAACGTGTCTATTAATGAAATGCTCACTATTTCATTTTTTTCATTCTTTAGGTACTAATTACCTGCTAAAACAACCAGTCTATAAAGAGTGTTACTAGGAAAATTCCATATGATATATGTTAGGCGCAATAGAGTCACAAGAAATTCCTATATCCCTAAAAACCTTCTCCTTCAACAGAATTTGGAAAGTCTCAGAGCTTTCCCATATAGGCAGACATTAGTGTCAGAGACAATTTTGCATTCAAAGTTCCAAGTAATATTCTGAGACCAAATAACAGAGGCCCAAGATTTAGAAGGTACACCACAAATTGTTACATTAATAGTCTCCTAATATGCCCATAATCTGGTTTGTGCATCCAAAATAAAATAGGATGGCTGAATTGGGTCCTGAGTATGTATGTGACTAGCCACATAATATGACTCCTGATATTTTAAGAGAAAAAAAATATTTTCTGAAATTATACTTAATTGACCATTAAGACAGTGCTGAGATTCTGAACCACCATCCACTTTTCTTTGAGTTACGGGAACAAGATTGCCAAAGGACAGCCTTGCTGACTTTTGGGTGGAAACACTCCTCAGTTCAGAGGTCTGAACTGAGACTGTGCTGTTATAATGACTGTGTGTCTTACATCTGAACTGGCACACTTGGGGACACTTTGGCCTGACGCTGCCCAGGCTATCCTTCTTTTGGTAAACAAATGGCTTCAGTTTTCAAAACATTCTCTAAAAGTGATCTTATTTTTTTAGCTTTTTAAATTGTATAAAGCCTAGTGGACTCGGTGGCCCAGGTTCTGAAAAGCTTTATTGATCTTAACTTTACATTTTCCTTCTTTATTTTCCTTATCCAGTTTATAGCTCCTCATTTATGCCAATAATGGACTGCCCACATAAAATATTCTGAGGTCAAAATGTTTCATTCCTCCTCCTTTAAATAATTATCCATATGGAATCTCACAATAAATAACCAAAAAAAAAAAAAAGAGAGAGAGAGAGAGAAAAGAAAGAAAAAGAACAACAGGAAACTCAAATTTAACATGCCACATGAAAAATAATTAACTCTCATAATTTCTTCAGATGTTTCTGTAGTTTGAGCCATACCAACACAAGGCAGATATATCTGGGTGTGCTATATCTTTTACCCTGAAATATTTTGATAAATTGAGTATATGATCTTAAATTTCAGTATCAGATTAAGAAGGTAAGAAATATATACTTAAATCATGTTCTATTTAAAATGACTAAAATGCTCCCAAACAACAACAACAATAATAATGTGGAAGCAAAAACAATGCTATCTTCGGTGGCCACTATTTCAGTTAGGAAGTTTTCCACATTTACAAAGAACCTAGATCAAACAAAATATTTTACCAAAATGTAATAGTTGGTACTTCAGCTATTAGGAAACCATTGTCTATGTTTACCTAACGCTGCCCCATGCTCTACCTAAGCATCTAGAAAACTGTCTGGTATGGGAGGCCAGGACTCTTACTGTTTACTGAACTAGAGATCGGCAAAATGTACAATTTTAACTTTTATGGTCATCGGGGCTGTTCATCTTAGGAGCACAGTCCCACAGTTGCTTTTATGTTGTTTTCCCTAGCGAAAGGGGAAAATTGATCTTTCAAAATAAATAAGCAGAATTTATGATAAATAATTAATTAATAAAGTTATTTATTTTCTCTCCATCTTTCTTGGCAGCCAAAAAATCAAATGTGTTTTCATCATCAGAACTGCAGTAGCTTTTTGGTAAGAATGTGAAAATTTCCTGGTGCCTCCCATTTGCCATCATAAAATCAAATAACCTAATGAAAAAAGTATTAAACTTGCGCTAATTATTAATTAGACAATCTGGAATAAAACATATAACTCTGATAGCTACTTTCTAAAATGTTTTTAGCCCAGCTCTTAGAATACGGCACCTTGTGACAGCTTTAGCTCATGCTAAGACTGTGGGGGAGCACCTATTTCTCCTCCCACTTCCTGTCAGTAAGGGGGAAAAAGCATTGCGAGGAGGAGCCATCCCAAGCAGCCCACCCAGCCTTAACTGTGCCAGGCTCTTGCCTTTGTGGAGTTCAGTGTCTCCTGACTAGCAAGAAAATATAAGCAAAGAGATCATTAATAATGACATGTACACACTAGCAGATAATGTTGACTCACTTTAGTAACTATTAAACTATAAACACTGAGCTGAAAGCCATTTATCTGCATTTTAGGATAAACAGCAGAAGCTACTCAATTAAGTAGATTGCCAGGAAAAAGTTGCTGACGCCAAACCAAGTGAAGCTTAACTTTGAAAAGAAAATCTGTGAATTTAATAAAAATCAGTCTAGAATCCCAGGGATGTTGAAATACAAAAACAGTATACACTTTATAGAAGTATAAATATAATAGTTACAATATATATCATGACCTATATTTTAAGAGGCTACTAATCCAGTTACCAAAGTTCTTGCAGAATAGTTTAAGTTCAGAGGAAATTTATCAAAACTTGAGAGATATTTTCTCTTAAGTAACAACATTTATGGTCATATTGATGTTATCAAGGAAAGCTTTGCCTCTCACAATGAAAAGGTGAGGTTGAACTAGGTCAGTTTTCTTTATCAAGGCTATCCCTACTCATAATTCAACTATTTTGAGAGAGAATTTCTTAACGATTCCTTCCAAGAAAAAGAAATGCAACATGCATGCTTTTTTACATGCCAATATACTTACATATTTCTATCTCTAGCATGTTCAAATGTTTCAAGAAAAAAACGAATCTATCATGATATGCTGGAGGTTTTAAATTAGAAGGATACGTGATAAATCATGGCCCTTACTCAAAGTACCATTGGAACTCACTTCTCCTACTTGTCATAGAACAAATCAAAATCTGCTCTTTTTCACACCTCCAGATGTCAGAAGCTTTTCAAAACAATCTGAGGTCAGAGAAGAGAACACACAGGTGTGTGTTATGTCAACTACTGAAAGCAACGGAAGGTTAGCCTGGAATCTGATCCCTTTCCCAACACATTCTTACGGGCATTACAAACGCTCCCTGAAGGAACAGTACACTCAGGCTGACTACTTTTTAAAAACACCCCAAATCTCATTAGATCTATTTTTTAGCAGTATTGTTCAAAAGCATCTCTGCTAGGTAACATCAAACCCACTGCTGCCCCTCAGTAAACCTTTAGTGTCTTCTCCAGTATCGCCTCTTCTGTTCTGTTTCACTGATAACATAACAGGCTGAACAACAATAAAATATTCAATACCAACATGCATAAGTGTTTGTCACATCATGAGAACCATGACAGCCCACACAAAAAATTAAATGTTAGGATATCAGTAACAAATGCTTATGAATAATGGTCAGTTGGTCTTGGGAAAACTATATATTTCCACCGCCTGTGTAACAGAGCTGAGTCAGGAAGATGGTAGTAGGTATAGCAAATCTTAAATTACCAGGGCTCACACTAAAAATAGTGTACTCAGTCATTCAAATCCAGCATTCAACACAAACAGCAACTTAAACATGACATGTCCTTAAGTTTTTTAATAGTAACTGGAAGGAAAGTCTGGCCATTAAATGACTGGGTTCCCAATCAAGATTAGAAAAAGCCTGCCTACTAGTAAAATGACATAATTGTCACAGACTTCTGGTTATGTTCATCAGTGATCCAGAATAATCACACGGAGATTAAGTTACTATCGATCATATTAACATTCATTCAAAAGAATTAGTATTTATATAATCCTTCCCTTTCACAACCTCCTACAAATATATCTCCAGCGAGGATCCACAAATAACAATTCTCACAAAACCTCTTCCTTTCGCCAAATACTCCTAGTATTTTTCTAAACCTCAAAAATATCTCACTACTGAACAACACCTCCACCCCAGAAAATGAAAAGAAAGCTGAAACTTTAACAATAGTTTTCCTTTTTCTTTTTCTCAGTCCATCACCCAGTGACTGGAATAAGGGCTGGCGCTCAGAGCAGGATGCGCGGTGACTCTCTGTGCGCTGGTGGTCACTGATGGATCTACTAACATGCTTCATAACTGCACATGGCAAGTTTCTCAGCTGCACTTTTGTCTTCAGTAAGCAGCAAACCCAGAGCTCATCACTACCAACGCTCCACCAGGCATGGGGAGGGAACACAGCAGGAGAGACTCTCTCTACCCAGGTGTATGTGCAGAGCATGCCATTTTGATCTGAGATCCTTCTCTGCCTTCCTTTTTCATTCATTGTCATCCAATCCCCAATGGCTTCTCCAAAACCTCAATATTCTTGAAGACTCTGCTGTCTCCTCTCTTTCCCCCCAATCTCACCAAGAAGATAGGAAACACCGGATGTGGAATATCCTTGTCGACCTGCCCCCATTCGGCATACACCTCCTGCCTGTGAACTTTTATCCTTGCTTGCTGTCTCACAGATGCTAACCTGCCATGTGTCTGCTGGCCCCCATCTCTTCACACACACCCAGGACCACAGTCTCTCTCACAAAGGATGGTTTGCCCTCACACTCCCCTTCCTGGGTTGTGAACAAAGAGTAGTTTTCCCAGCTTAGATCAGCCCACCTGAAAAAGGGTTTAATGACAAAGAGAAAATAAATGAGTGTATTGGGAAGAAAGGGCAAAGGAACTATGAAAGAAAAACCTGAGATGCTTATGCTTGTGCCTTTGTACCAAAATGCAGTAACTTATACACAAAACAGGTAACCAAGAACCAACTCTTACAATAGGCCAAATCACACATGTAACAGGATAACTAGACTCAAAACAGATGCTGGAACTATGATTTCTTGCCCTCGCTATGCTATTGACTTGAAAATCTCCAGAAGGTCCAGAATGTTTTGTTGGACAATGATTTATCAAATAAGGTGTAGGCAGTAAACAGAGGTTCTTGGGCTATGTTTGTGGAAGAACACTTAGAAATGAATTAGCTCACTAGAAAAGACTCAGCCAAACATACCTGTCTAGATTAGAAGTTCAGTGTGAAGGAAATGACCCGAGTCAACACCATAGTGGAACAGTGCCACAGTGACTGCTTTTCCCATGACCACACTCCCTGGACGGGTAAGAAAGACAGTGACAATGCGTGCTTCTAAAGAAAGGGATCCTGTGCAGAAGGCAGCGGCTGCTCAGGTAACCAGACATTCCAAAACCCTGCAACCTGTTCTACCCCTAACTACTTCCAACTACTTCTGTTACCTGATAAAGAATTTGGGGGAAAGAATATTCAACCTCCCAATGCCTAAAATCATAACTAGTTATGGACAGAGGTAATATGATTAAATCCAAGCCCACCTGGCTGAAAACACAGGAAACCCTTCACAATTAAGCCCATAAATCTATATGTTAGACATGGATGTACATCCCTGACTTCACCCACCTAGTTTCAGGCAGATTTTAAGGCTGAAAACTGTATTTACATATTTAGGGAATATTGCACACATAAAATGATTTATATTGTGAGTTGCACTAATAAGTTTACTGAGAAAGAGATTTGAAAAGACCAAAAAGAGACCATAATTAGCAAAAGAAAAACAATGACAGAACAAAAAGCCAAAAATGAACAGCAGTTGTGAATTTCCAAAGTAAAACTAACATATCAGAGTAGTCTGGAAATAACTTTCCTTTCCCTTGAGCACATTATTAACTATAATATTACAAAGTATAGTCAAATAAAGGGTGAATTTTGCTCTGATATAGCATATCAACTCAATCGATTACATTTATGTTTTTAATTCTCCTTACTAATAGTAACATGGGAACAAATCACAAAGAAACAAAGAGAGTAAACATCATAGAGTAGTAGCACCAAAACCTGAATGTCATCCTCCGGACGGTATTTCAGGGTGCGCGTGAAGAGCGGAAGCATCAGCAGACAGAGGGCAGTCCTCTGCCCTCGGCCAGAAACCACCAGACTGGGTGCCACCCCAACATGGACCATCAGCCTGCGCTGAGGGGATGGCTGTTTGGCCATGACTGCCGCAAGGATTTTTCTGTTTCAAACTCTTCCAGCTGCTCATTTTTATTGCAGTATTGTTCCCTTTTTCAATCACTTCAGCTAATTTTCTAACAAGTACTGAATTCTAAGGCCTAAAAAAAACTATTAGTAATTTCATTACCAAGAGAAACAATGAAAGTCATCCAGTATCATAGGAGGTTAAGGCTATTTGCCATAGCCTTTCAGTCTTGTTTCTCATTTGTTTTATGTGGTTTTTGTTTCCATTGGCATCTGTGCGAGTAAATACAGTTCTTGCCAAAGGTACTTGAGTTCTTTAGCCTGGCCAACTAAAGAATAGGAGGAGGCTACAGAAGGGTGAGAACCATCATGTTAAAAATGCTGCCAGGTTCAAAGCAACTTAGGGGTCACATAGTACCCCGAAATACCACATCAGTAAAATGAAATGGTCAGAGGATATGCCCTGTTAAGTTCCCTTCTACTTCAAATACGTTGTGATTCTACAATAACTTCTACGTTACTGATATACATTCTTTTCTTCACATCTATAGCATGAAAAGAGGGTATTGGCTATTATCTTAATAAGCTATAAGGTTCTCGGTCCTGAAATTTATTAGTCACAGGACCTTGAGCAAGTTCTTAATTTCCCTTGGTCTCACACACTTCATAGTAACAGTGTTCACAATTCAAGGGGTTTTTGACATGATTAAATAATATGTAATCATTTACCTAACCCCTATTATATATTAACAAATCTCACATAATAGAATCCTCAAAATACTCATTTTATAGATGAGGGTACTAGGGCTGGGAGAGATTATTTGCCTCAGAATAAATAATTTAACAGCAGGCAAGAGGATGCTCTGGTCTCTGTGACTTTTTTGCAGAAGTTTATTTTATTTTCATTTAAGAGAGTGGGGGCAGGGGAAAAGAAAAACAGCAATAGGTTGACTCCTGCATAAGCCCTGACTGGGGAGGGAACCTGCAACACAGGTAAATGCCCTGACCGGGAACCAAAGGGGTGGCATTTCAGTTAGGGAGGAAGTGCCAACCAACTGGGAGCTGAGTCCCACTGGCCAGGGCTGCCTCTGTGACTCCTCTGGTAGCAGTTCTCAAACATTTTATCCTCAGCACACATTTTCATTACAAAAATCATTTATGACACCAAATTTTTTGTTCTTGTGGATCATTCTTATCAATATTTAGCATATTAGAAATTAAAACTGAATTGTTTTAAATACAAATTGACAAAAATAATGAACACATTCCATCTTAATATATTTTCAAAAAAATAATGATAAAGTGACACTGTTTTACATTTTTACAAATCTGTTTGTCTAACTTAATTGAAGAAATCGGATATCCGTTTCTGCATAAAATCTATTGCACTATGTTGTTGTGGCTGACATGTACGGGGAACAGATGATCAGACACACACAGTGGGAAAAGAAGGAACATTTTAATAGCCTTTTCATAAAATAGTGGTCATTTTTGATACCATGCACAATCTAGACAACTAGGACTCTCTTAAAAGTTGGACAATGTAGAACCTGAAATCCTATCAATAAAATTTTCATTTTCTGATAAATTAAAATCTACTCTCAATCATATGTTTGGAATTGAGTTTTTACACATGTATGATTATTAAACAATGGGCGCTGATCATTGGGAGAAAGAATCTTGGTACACTCAGCAATGCAGACCAGTTCTGTGGATTGACTTACCGAAATCCTAACTTTTGTCAGACCATTTGAGTATTACCATTAGCAATAAATGCTGTCAGCTGTTCTTCATGAAGTGACAGACTCACTTCGTTCATTTTTGAGAATACATCTGCATACCCATGTCTGAATAACTATAGTTTGTCACTCATTCTTTCAAGTAAAAATTGTGTCTCATATAAAAGGTCTCAGGTAACCATTCGTCTTCAGCATACTGAAGAATTTCATGGTGGATACTTCACATTTTGTCACACAGAGTATTAAAAACACATTCATTCAGAGGTTGGTATTCAGTTAAAATTAATAATTTGAGCGCTTCCTGCAGGGTGTTATTAAATAAAGCAGCTGATGTTGTTGGGTTGGCTGTTTCGTGCTGTGAGCACATGGCAGTGAAGATACAAGCACAGTTTGGGGCTCTGTCTTGGTTTGTGCTAAGGTTCCCCCAGCAGTTCTATCCACTATTTCCTTTGTATCATCAGTGAGCATATTAATAGTATATCTTACTATGTGATTATGCTTGCAAATCACACTTTGAGAACTGCCACATGAGATGACTGACTATTGGTCATTAGAATTATAGATATAAAATTCATATACATATATACATATTTTAAAGATTTTACTTATTTATTTTTAGAGACACAGGGCGGGAGGAGAAAGAAAGGGAAAGAAACATTGGTATGCAAGAGAAACATTGATGGGTTGCCTCTTGCTTGCCCCCAACTGGGGACTTGGCCCACAACCCAGGCATATGCCCTGACCAGGAATTGAACCAGTGACCTTTCAGTTTGCAGGGAGGTACTCAATCCACTAAGCCACACCAGCCAGGGCTAAAATTTATATATCTTTAAAGATAAGTAACGAAATTTTACAATGATGAAATAAAAGGCAGTGAGAATAGGAGATGATATTTAAAAGAAAAATAAAGAAGTACATACAATTATTGAACCTTTTTAAGATTTAAAGGAAATTTTCATGTAATAACACTAGATAGCTCACCGAAGTATTGTATGTGCCAAATACAAGTTAATGCAATTATTGGTGTAAATTTATGCTTTAATATTTTGAATTGGTCTTTAAATGGACAAAGTATAGAACATTAATTAAGTTATCACCACTTATATGCTGACAGTTATGAAATGTTGGCACACACTTAAGAAAAGAAGAAATGATCCATTAACGTGAGAATATAATAGACACAGAAAGTTCACGATCTCAGAAAAGTAATTAAAAAGAGAAAAAGAGTTAGTCAAACATGGCATTCTCTGGTTGACTTTTGTTTGTTTGCTTTAATGTTTTGTTGTAAACTGTCATAGATTATATGTTTTTGCTTCTTTTGCATGTTGTTTTTCATATCTGAACACTGAAAGGTTAATCATATTGCTACTAGCTTTTCTCTAACTTTATCCAAAGATTCAGCTGAATTTTTCTGACACTCCCTGCTTCCTAGCCATGATAATGGGTACCATTACCTATTACCATGGTAAATACCATTATATATATATATATATATATATCTTTACCATGACATATATATAACTCTACCTTGAACAACAGTTGCACATATATAGTCCAATCTATCAACTATCATCATCTTATTATTAGTACAGTTTACTTCCATATGATTTACCCAAATGATTATTAATTTGAATAATTAGCTGTGTTGACCTCAGACTACTTACTTAACCTCCATGAACCTCTATTTCCTCATCTGCAAAATGAAGATATTATTTATTCATTCATACATGTAAAATGCTTATAACAGTAACTTAAATAGTTTTGCCCATATAAACACGAACAATGTGTATATTCTTATTAGTTGAAATTTGTCACCAAATAATTTTATTGTTTGATGTTAACTGGCTCACACATGCTTCCAACTCTGATTTTAGCTTCTGCAAATTTTTGAAAGACATTTAAGTTTTTAGAATAAAAACAATTATTAAAAGCTAGATTAGTTTATAACTTTTCAAGGTAGTTTTTATATGAGCAAATATATCCATTATCATAATGAAAAAAGATAAGCCAACTATACTATAAGACCTTCCTAGAATGTAATAATAATAAACTTTGAATGGATTCCTGCAGAGCACAAAATAAGATCATCCTTCAAAGCAAAGAGCTAGTTCATCCTTAAATTTTACTATATATACAGTAAAATGAGAGTTGTAAATCAAGGTAGAATTCTCGGGAAAAGATAAGCTTACTCACTGAGCATTTTCCTTTCTGCATACAATTTAGGAACTCTTCTTGCATTCTGAACATTCTGCCACTCACACACACACACAAAATTAAGTCTGTTTAACAGTTACAGGACATTTATAGTTCAACATCTGGATCTTCTTCTCTTTCTCTCTTTGCATTAGACAACGTAACAACTTTTCTCCTTGGGCTTTGACATCTACAACTAGAAAGGGAGTGGGCAATGGGTTTGATAGCAGTTGGATGGGGGAAGGCAGCTACGGCCGGGAAATGCGGCCTCAGAGCACACACCAGGAAGCGGACTGGTCGGCGTTAACACGCTGAATGCTTGCTTGGACAATGTAGAAATAGCTAGTCGTGTTCTCTAAACTAATGAGTTTCCATTTCAAAATGAGGCCTAGATGGCTAAGAATTATAAAGGTAAATTTAACAACAATCAAAGGTAGGAATGAACATCCAAGTCCACAATAGCCATTAAATGGCAAAAGGACTATGTCCCATCATCAGGGTCATTACTAATACTGTATCATGCACATATAACAAATTCCTGCGATTAATCTAAAACCTGTAGAATAAATCAGAGAGGATTCACTATCATCTCTCAAAAATCATAAATAGAGCAATCACTTTTCCAAGAGAAAACTATCAGAAGTGAAAACTTCCTCAGTTGCTACGAAATAGACCCAATACCCTGTGTGCTGGCTGAGGAGGACAGATAGTGAAAGCGGTAAAAATTCCAGTGGGAACTATGACTAATTATTATTAAATTTATGAGGCTTGTCTTAAAGATAAAGTTTGAGTTAAATAACAGTGACTCAGCACTTTGCAAAGACAAATGTAATCTTATGAACTACAGTGTGTAAGGTAGAATAGTAAATTACTTAAGAATAAATGAGATGTTATTTAAAGGAATACATTTATCAATAGAACTACAAATTTTTGTTTTCCAGGCCAGTGCTTACTTCTGCAAGCATTAAGCCTCATAGAAAAAGAAATGTGCGGATGGATGTCTTAGTACTTCTCTGCTCATCTCAAATACATACATACTGCTTTTTCATAGTTAAAATAATGGTGAGCAGGCAACTAACTTTCTAGTTCATTACCTTATTTCATGCCTAGGTATTTCTTTATTTCCATGACCAACAACAATGATTTACATGGAGTAACACCAAAATGGTATAACTATTCTACCTTCAAAATATCTTGTTGAACTTGAGCTATTTCTCATTCATAAAAGACTGTGTTTTGAAAGAACCATAGTCCACAGTAGCTGGAAGTGGCAGGACACGGTGCCTTGGTGTCCTGAGGACTAGAGGAAAACAGAAATGAAACAGGAAGCTAAATCACTACCCATAAGAAGTAAAGAGGTAAACTGCCTTTACTTAAAGAAGTAAACTGCCTTTAACCTTAAAGGAATAGTTAATGACTCCTTTAACTTAACCTTAGCCAGGGGAAAATGAAGACCTTTCCAAAGGGTCCTAACAAGGAAGTGTAAATTGACAGAAAAGATTCTTGAGGCAGAAAACACCAATGTACTTCGCACTATTCTATGTGTTTTTCATGTATTAACACAGTTGCTTCTTCCAACAAGCTTGTGAATTTGTATAATTATTTCCCCCATATTACAATACAGAAACTGAGGCACTGAGAACTTGCTCAAGATCACAGAGTTATAAAGAGTTGAAACTGAGATTGAAACACAAAAAGTCTGACTCCAAAGTCTGATTTCCTATGATATGCCAGATATATAAAAGCAGGATTTCCTATTACCTCCAGAAAAAAGCACTCACCAAAGATAATATCCAATGCAGAGTTAAAGTGGCCATGTAACAATCAAATATGTATATTACATTCTAACTACTATCTAGAATCCGTTTTAAGAGAATCTTATTTGTTTTGCAGTGTTTCTGACTTGGCAGTTCACAATGAAAAAGATGTGAGTTTGTGCTTGCCACTCCTTTCTGCTTTAGTCTTAAAGTGCTTTTGTCTCTTTTTCTTTTAAAGTGAATTCTAATAAGTCATTAATTGTCGAATAGTCCTTAATAAATATTCATTAAGTGTTAAGAGGAGCTGTGTATCCTTTCCCGGAAATCTGAAAGGGAAAACAGTTCAGATTCAAATGCAGAGTAGGCATGAAGAAAGACTAAGTGGGGCTGTAAACATTTGGTTTTGTATTATATGTTTATCTAAACGGTTCTATCATTCCAACACTTAAGAAAATTCTTAGTATGAAGATACTCTTGTTTCTGCCCTTATAAGTTCTCCACAGTATCACCTCTGACAGAGATATTTTCATTTTTATCACTCATCCATTTCGGAATGATCTAAAACATTTCACCAACTCTTTATGATGCCTTCTGCACTTCTGAACAGTAAAATGGTTATGATGTTGGGAGAAAATGATTTTGATCTAAATCAACAGGGCAGGCCAGCTATTATAAAAGTGCCACAAACTTTTTCAGACAGGGAAAAAATAAAAAAGGTTTTCACACTGGATTTGAGTCTTCAAAGAAAGCACTCACCAAAGTGCGGTGTTTATATCAAACCCACACAGCGATCAAGGACTATCATCACACAGACAGACTTCTCCTGATGGAGAAGCATCAACTATTAGTATCAACTATTTCCTAGTTGCCCAGAGCAGGAAGAGATGCCCACAAGATGGTGTGCCAATGCCAGTGTTCCTGAGCTCAACCTAAGAAATGCACCCTCCCTGGCAAGTCAAATATTAACTCCCTGAGAATAAATCTCTCCCAAAACCACCACATCTGATTCACTGAATCAGGCTGAAAAAGGTATGCCAGTAAAAGAAGAAAAGTTATGTTTGCTATTTCCAGATGTACAGTAATGATTATTTCCCTTTTCTCTCACAATTTTTGTTTCTTCAATCAAGAGATAAGCCTATATTTTATAAAGGTACCTTCACAAATTCTCTGCACTGTGAAAGTATCCACCTTGTCATTATTACGTAACCAAAAGTAAGAGCTATACTACTTAGATTTGGAGAAATTAAGAGATCGATATTAAGAAAATGAGCATGCTTATTTAATGGAGTCTCTAGTTATATAATTTCCAATATAAGCCAAATTCAAAACCCTTAAACCTTTTTAATGTTTTAAAAATTTTTAATTGAAAATAACCAAGTAATTTTTGTTTTTGTATTTGACTCTAAAATGTTTAAATAACCTAAAAACACGGATCAAACTATTAAAACTGTATCCCCAACTGCCTTGTACTTTTCAGTTCAGTTCCTAAAGTCTGGATGGGACTGCGTGCAGGCGGGCGAGCGAGGGGCGTAGCTGTAACAGCCTCTCAGTAAGCTACACTGCGGCTAAATACTGCGTTTACAAGGACTCTCATGGTTTTTCAAAGAAAAATGAATCAAAACTTTGTTTACCTACTGTGTCCAGCAAACACAGAAACTTTCTGTGCTGCTGGAATTCAGAAACACACAGCAGAAAAAGGGTGACACAAATATGATACAAAAACAGAATAATGGAACCTGGGGACCAAAAATGCTGAAGAAAAAAAAAATTGGTAGTACCCTCTATATATAGTACTATTTTTTAACACACTACGCTTTTATTAGTTCATTATTTTATGATTATGCTACCACCTTCCAGATGAATATGTATTATGAGATAAACAAATAAAAAGGAAAAAATAACTATACGATTAATGTCTATTCAATAACTTAAAATTCAGAATAAGAAAGTCAATTTTAGTCCATGTATTTAGCTACAACATACATGAAAATGTCTTAGTGAAGAATGTCAATGTGAAAAACCTGTATTTTTTTCTTGATTTTATATTAGTTTATTTTGGTCTATTAAGGGTCACCTGATACTTGTCTTCTGCTTGTTTAGACACCCAAAATGTCTTACCCTAGGATGAATCCACAGAGCTATGTATAAAATGCATATGAATGAATGGATTTAAACAGATTTAAAATAGTTTATTGTAATGGTTAATTTTATGTGCCAGTTTGACTGGGTAGCAGGGTAACCAGAAATTTGATCAAATAATCTGGCATTTCTACGAGAATGTTGCTGGGTGAGTTTAACATTTACAATGATGAACTGCGTAAAGCAGATTAGCCTCCCTAATGGGAAAGTACCTCATTCAATCAGTTGAAGGCCCGAAAAAGACCAAAAAGCTGACTCTCCCTGAAATAAGAAGGAATGCCTCCTGCCTAACTGCCTTCAAACTGGGACCATGGATTTTCCCCACCTCTGAACCAGAAACAGCAGCTCTTCCTGGTCTCCAGCATGCGGGGGCTGGGGCTCGGGAACTGCGCCGCAGGCTCTCCTGACCTCCAGCCCACTGCCTGCATTTCCGGGGACTCCTCAGCCTCCGGGGTCGTATGAGCCTGTTCCTTATAATAAATGTAACTTTAAGTTAGAATATATATTTAATTATATTACAATCTTAATATATGTCTCCTCTTGCTTCTGTTTCTATGGAGGAATCTAACACAGTTCTTAGTTTCTTTAAATACCCATGATTCTTCTTCTTCTCCTTTTTTTAAAACATTAACACATGTAATAAAGGATAAGCACCTACTAGGAACAAGGAATAACAGGAACCTAATCAGCAAAACAAACAAACAAGCATAATATAACCAAAGACACTGAAACCGAGTACAGGCTGATAGATGCTTTTTATTATTCATGATGATATCACTTTTTTTAATCCTCACCTGAGGATATGTTTATTGATTTTGGAGAGCGAGGAAGAGAGAGAAACCCTGAGTCACCTCCTGTACAGTGCCTCAATCAGGCATTGAACCCACAACCTAGGCAAGTGCCCTGACCAAGAATCAGACCAGCAACCTTTTGGTGTGTGGAACAATGCTCCAACCAACCAAACTACCCAGCCAGGACCCCAGGCTTCTTTTAAGTAAATACAAAAGGTTCTCTGTAATTAAATCTGAATTATCTTGGGCCCTACAATTGTGGTTCTCAGAATTTCTTCTAGCTAATAAAGAACTATAATTTCACTGTTAGCTATCCCATTTAGATCCCACGTATTGCATTCAGAATCTATGTTTTATTGATACAAATCCAGCAGTGTAGCCCCTGATGCTTCTGTGCCATAGTGAGTATCCAATGCAGGCTAAGACTCTGAGATCATTAACATCTTAGAGTAATGCAAAGTGTCAACGTGAGAATAAACAGCAAAGATTAAATTCAAATAACAAGTCAAAGATTTCACCCAGGGTGAGGTGCACTCACCAACTATTAGATAACCACAGATCAGATAGAGTGATTTTGTTTTTGTTTCTATAAATTTCATTGGGCAATACTGCTCCCATCTCTATTCTCCATTGGCCAAGAAATCTGAATGTAACAATCTTTTCCAACAGTGCTTTCCCTTTTGAGAAATCAAATTGTTTAATAAATCTCTAGGTTAAAGACCAGCTCAAGATGCTTGACTCTCTTCTACTAAATAAGGTAATAAAAATTCAGCCAGAGCTACAAAAGCTATTGGCAAAAATCTAAGCTCCAAAATACATGAAAAATATGTTGGTGAAGAGCACATGGTTTAAAATTTACATTAGTAAGCAGGTACATATATGTCAGAAATCTTAATTGAAACATTTAGTCATTTTTCATTATATGCATTCTGGACATTTTACTAAAGAGATCACTCACTTCCAGGGACAAAAGGGAAAAAAAGTACTTCAACATGTTCTCAATAAAAGAAGATGGCTGTGAGAGAGAAACACAGAGTTTGAGGCTAGCCAGGACAAGCTAAAGGCAAATTCTGTGCACTGTAGGGGCACTTCAACATTTATTCTGAGATAAATGCCTTCCCATTCTTTCAAAATGTACCAACAAAAATGAATCAGGGAGATTTTTATTTACCCCTTTATGAGGCTTTCTCTTTCCACCTTAAAAATGGTCCAGGAAAGAAATAGTAAAAACAGTTAAGAATTCCTAGGCTCATATAGGAACACAGTAATACATGGCTTCTCCCACTTGGATTATTATTGTAAGGTCACTAGCCTGCATCGAGGCACAACCTCTTCACTAGGCACCTGTGAACCCCCAAGTGTCCTTTTCTTAGTTATAGTTCTAATTCAACTGACCACTGGGTCATTATCATTTCAGGATAAGGGATCTTGCTGATACATCAGACTCACATAGTCAGACCTGAAGTTCTCCTTCCTCTTCCTGGAAGCCTCTCCACCTGCCCCCTTTCCTTTCTAGATCTGCTCCTCCTTCAGCATCTCTCTGATGAACATGGTCACCATCCACCCACCTGCCAAAGCCAGAAACCTGAGAATCTTCCTAGGCATCTCCCTCTCTCAGATCCAAAACACCCAATCCATCAACAACTCAGTCATTTTAATCTTCTAAATTTTTTCCATAATCTTTCCTCAGCTTTTCACAGATGCTGTTAAAAGGATGCTAAATGTGGCCCTCATCATTTCTTACTTGGTTGCCTACAGTAGGCTCCTGATCTCTGCTCCCCAGCCCTACCTTTCTTTAACCAACTTCACAACACAACTAGAATTACAATTTTCTAAAATATATATTCATTTGTTGTTTATTTATCTTGACAATTATTTATTTGTCACCCACCAGATACCAGGCTCCATTTGAGGTCCAAGAATGTAGAACCAGCGGGGGGGGGGGGGGGAAACACATTTCCTTGCCTGACAAAGCTTGTGGTAACTGCAGAGAAATAAATGTAAGCAAAAAAATATGAAAGTATATTAATTATGATGAGCGCTATTTAGAGAAATAAAGCAGGGAAGGGAAATAGAATATGTTGGAAGTGGTTGTTATTTTAAAAGAGGGTGGCCAGAATGTCATCACTGTAAAAATCATTCTTCAGAGAAGGTGACGAGAGAGCTATGAAATGGAAGTATTCCAAAGAAAGAGCAAGCAAGAGCCCTGAGGTAGAAGTGCACCTGGTGTCCTTAAGGAGCCATAGATGCCACTCTGCCCAGAAAGACAAAAGGAAGTCGGAAACGAAAGGGGACAGATCCTAGAGGGCCTTGCTGGTACTTTTATTCTGGCCGCTGTGCCAAGAACAGACAATAGAAGGCAAAAATAACAGCAGAGAGTCAATAAGGCAAGCACTGATTATAGTTGGGACTTGAGTGGTAGTTGTATTGGTGGCGATGAGAAGTAGTCAGTTTCAAGATACAATTTGAAGCTACGCCATCACCTTAGTTTCCCAGAAAAGTGGTGCCTAAGATAATCACATGAACAAAAGTAGTTTATTTGAGAATGCCATCCCAGGAAGGAGGAGTACATGACCAGGGAAGAGAAACAGAGAAGAAAAAAAATGGCAATTCAGGTTGAGTTATCCAGTACCCATCCACTAGAGGTATTACGGCATCTGTCTGAGGATATCTATCCTGGGGAAAAAGAAGAAGGGGTTATCCCTCAGCTCCTATGTCCCACGGCTATGTCTGGCCCCTGGCGGTTATTTGCTCCTTCCTTACAAGACGTGCACAAGGAGAGAGTGGTTCCTGCTAGAGCTCCATCCCACTGGCTGCATCAAAGAGGCTATGGGGCAGGAGGCCTAGAGGTAGGACAGAGTCCAGTTCCACGTTCACAAAGCAGGGCAGGCCTTCATGGAACTGGCTGCTGCAGCTTTGGCGGCAGGAAGGGATAGTTCCAAGAGGATTCTGAGGCGGTGCACGTGGGTGACCAATATAGAGAGTGCTGAAGCAATTTTTCTAATGGCCTATGTGTACTATGTGGCAGGTAAAGAACAGCTAAGGAGTTTTGTCCTCATCCATTAAAATGATGAAATTGCCATTAACTGAAAGGAACGAAAGTGGGGAGTAGAATTACGTTACTTCTTCCTTAAAAGTGAGTCATGGATCTACGCAAA
The DNA here is from genome assembly GCA_004027475.1 of Anoura caudifer. Classification (NCBI taxonomy): domain Eukaryota; kingdom Metazoa; phylum Chordata; class Mammalia; order Chiroptera; family Phyllostomidae; genus Anoura; species Anoura caudifer. The sequence continues at coordinate 45,193 of PVKU01002505.1, read as the reverse complement.
TCACTGGAAAAAGTATGTGCCTCTTTCTGCCTTCATCTCCTGGCCCCTGCCTACAGCCTCAAGTTAACCACTCACCACCCCTCACCTCCAGCTCCGCGCTCACACTAAACTACGCAGTCCTCGGGCCGCCCCATGCTCTCTCAGATCTCTCTGGGATTTTGCTCCTGTTGGCTGCTCCGTCTGGAGCTTGTTTACTTCCTTCCTTTGCACAGATGACTCCTTACCTACTGTAGTTGCCAACTAAGTTGATACCTCCCTTCAGGTCAGTTATTGTCTGTCCCAGTGTATTCCTTGTATTTGTCTGCCTCCACTTCAGAATGTGAGCAGGGAATGTTTCCCTTGAGCCCATACAGCATACTGTAACATTGGGAGATAGTAGGTCTGTAATAAATGCTTGGTAAATTAAGGAATAAATAAATGGTTTCTTCAAGTCATTTTAGGTTTATTTTAAAAATACAATATTCATGCCTCAACCCAACTTTCAACATGAACTATTCCAACATTTTATTAAATCATCTCATTCTCTGAGACACCAAAGGTTATGTCCAAAGTCATGTAAGTAATAACAGAGCAACAACTGAAATTCAATTCTTCTGATTCTCATGAGAAAAAGTTGCTGCCCTTCCCCAGAATTCAGTTAATTCTTGGACAAGATCTACGTCTGATGTGCTCTGGGATGTTTTGTGTGATTGAGTCAGGAAAAAGTAAATGTGCCCACCATATTTTAATACCAACATTTAAACATAAAAATAAGACCATCGGGTAATAAAACAAAGTCATTCTAGTGAATTTTAAAGCTCACATGACTCTTAAGGAGAGCGAGAGTATAATCAGATTTTATGCAGTCAGCCCCATCTCAGACTTCTAGGTGAAAGATCTTTTCCAACATGTTGTCTGTTATCTGCAGGACTAAGTAACACATTTAGTGAATGCAGTTCTACCAGGGCTGAAACCAGCGAACTTCTCAGAGTGCCTTCTTGGATCCACTCCATTTTAATTCTGATGGAAGATGTGAGCACATTAGTTTTAGACTCAGTATATGTTTCTGTCAGATAAACCTCTTGGCTGGCTAGATTTTCTGAACCTAGTCCTTTTCACTTGGAACAAATGTGTTATTCCAGAAGATGCCAACACATCGTGTGTTACTGATACATAACAAGATTAAGAAGAAAAATGAAAACATCTAAAATGCAAAACATACTTGGGAAGAAATTTCACAGTAAAGTGACCTGTGCAATGCCCTCAGCCATTTTCTAAAAGGATTTGGACAATATTTTAGGATTTAAGAGTACACCTAGATCCCATAAATTCTACAAAAGGTTTTTAGTTCACAGAGTTAAATGGCACACAAAACAAGACATCACTATAATTTATAGTGAAAAAAATCAATTAAATTGGAAACTTCCAAAGTTCCATTAAGTCATTTAAAAACTCTCAGATTTAATTATAAGAAACTACAAACTAATACATCCTTCTGAAATGTTTGGATTAAATCAGATCATTACATATTGTGGCATTTTAATATTTTCCTAAACTAAAATGCCTTTACTAGAAAAGTAATGCAGAAGACTCTGCTATCTAAAACACTAATCATTCCATAACTCTGCTCCCAAATCTTCCATTAATGTCCACTACCCATGGGATGAAGTTCATGCTTACTCACCTGCCATTGAAAAAGCAGTATAATTCAGTCCAGTGGTCCTCAAACTTTAGCTGCAAGTGAGTATCACCTGGATGACTTGTTAAAACACAAATTTCTGGAGCCATCCCCTGAGGTTTCTGTTTCAGAGCATCTGGGTTGGGACCCAAGAATTCATATTCCCAGCAGGTTCCCATGTAATGCTGACACAGGGACCACAATCTGAAAACCACTAGCCAGTCACCATCTACCATTTGTGGCCCAACTTCCACTCCCCCACACAGACATCTGGCTCTGCATATTTTCTATCCTTTAATTTTGTTTGAACTCTTCTAGATACTCTTATGCTTACAGACTCTAGGGTTAAAGGAACTTTTACTTAAATTGGACTATGCACGGCAACTTTATTTCAACTGTATTTGAATGCTGCCACAACTGTAGTCCGATTTACCTTGACTCAGCTATAGCACTGCTTGTTATTGATACTCTGATGTACACACATCAAGCCCTGAGGTCATTTTCTCACCCCAGCAATGGCCAAGGCCCTGAGTGGGAGAAGCATGAGATGGCACTCTGGAAAACAAATGGTTTTGTTATGACTTTGTGGGCATTTTCCCCAACGACTCTACCCCATGATAGAAAAGGCATTTGTGCTATATTAAAAAGTAGGAAAGTAATGGGCACCTCTGATTCAGGAATGAGCCCTCTGGCCTACAGTCACACTCTCTGTCCCCAAGACAATCTTAATAGGAAGAGTTCATGATAAAGGTCCATTGGCAAATTAACAGATGCGCACAAGGTCTGGACTAAGAATTATGAATAACAGCTGTCCCCAAAAGATAGCGTTTCCTTTTAATTGAGCAGGCAGGATTGTAGGTGGGCTACTCTGCTAAATTTTTAGCAAAGGAAGATTAATCTGATTTTAACCAGAACTAATGTTGACTCTGGATCACAAAGAATTTTTCTCATAAATCAACTAATAAAATGGCAAATAAAACTGCCTCACTAAAATTCAGATTTCAGAGATAGAATACAGGGTCCAGCAGAAGTAACGCCGTTGAGTGTGGTTCGTAGGGAATGTGAAGGTCTCCCACAAAACGGACAGCAATGTGAACATCTCGCCTAAAGTGTCATGTGGTGTGCTCGAGTGTGATACTGTTATGTTACAGAATCACATGCTTATGATTTTGTACTAAAAGATTTTTATGTAATAATAAAGGGGCATCATTTGTGTCAGACCCTTTTTTTATTATAATTGATGTCAGAAAAAGCAAATGACAGGCAATGAAGCAGCCCTAATTCAGTATTTCATTTGTAGAGAATATGTACTGGAACCAAAGGTTTCAATTATTAGGTGGAAAGAAAAACCCATAACATTTTCTAACTAAAAGAGGGAGTGAATACACATTTAATTTTGTTTCTGTTTATCTATTTAATTGTATAAATTCCTACAATTAAACAAAATTTTGAGTATACTGGGTTCTCACAATTTGTTTTTATGAAATCTTAGCAGATTTTTTATCATTAAGAATAAAAAAATATTATAGGACAAAGCCAAATGAGTACCAGTCCCTTCTCCCAACTACATTAAATGTGCTATTTATCACTCCTGTGAATATTTCAGGAGCTTTATGGAAATATAATTCACAAGCCATAAAATCCAACAATGTAACATGCTCAATGCAATGCTTTTTAGTATGTATGCAGAGTTTCACAGCCACATCACAATCCAATTTGACAACACTTTCTTCACCCCCCAAACAAGCACCATACCCATTAGCAATCAATCCCCTTTCTTGCCCCTGGCACCCCACCCCCAAGTAACTCAGAGCAACTTACCCACTTTCTGACAGTACAGTTTTACCTATTCTGGATTTTTCATAAAAATGTAATAACACAAAGTATGATATTTGCCTCTGGCTTCTTTTACAGTCCAAGCCAGTGAAAGAGCTGGCTTGGACAGTGAAAGGTAATGGCAAAGTTTATTGATGTTATAGCATGTATCAGTACTTCAATCCTCTTTATTACTGAATAATACTCATTATACAAATATACAACATTTTGTTCATCCATACATTTGGACCTGTAGGTTGGTTTTACTTTTGGGTTATTATGATGATGTACTGCTCTGAACAGTTGTGTACAAGTTTTTTGTAGACGTTAGGTTGTTATTTCTCTTGGGTATATACATAGAAGTAAAACATATGGGTCACATGGTAACTTAATATTTAACACTTTGAGGAACTGCCAGATTATTTGCCGAAGTGACTACACCATTTCACGTTCCTGAGGTAGCGTACGAGGGTCCCAGCTCCTCCATCCTCCCCGGCACATGGAGGTACAGTCTTGCATTGATCTTCATTGATAATAGCTAACGATGTTAAACATCTTTTCATATGATTATTAGCCATTTTATATATTGTTCGGAAAACTGTCTTTCCAGATCCTTGCCCATTTTTTAAAAATCTGAACAGACTTTTTAATCATTAGTAATAACATATTATACAATGAAGCTAAATGAGTACCAGCCCCTTCTCCCTGCTATCCTAAATGTGCTATTTATCACTCCCATGAATAACATCATTTAAAATGGTGCTATTTATCTTATTATTGTTCATTTTAAGAGTTCTTTATGCAATTGATATTTGTGTTCATTATCAAATATAGTTTTCGCAAATGTATTTTCTCACTCTGTGGGGTCTTTTTTCACTTTTTTTGTTGATGTACCTGAAGCATACAAGTTTATTTTTTTAAATTGATGAAACCTATTTTATTTTTTGTTGTTGCTTGTGCTTTTGGTATCACATATAAGAAACTACTGCTTAACCTTATGAATATTTCTGTATGATTACTACCTAATTTATAAATGATGTATCACTCTTCAACATGGTTGAGACAATTTATGTTCCAACTAACAGTCATTAAGGGTTCTCATTTCTGCACATCCTTGCCAAATTTTGATAATGTCAGACTGTTAATTATTTTGCCAGCCTGTTGGCTAAAGTTCTGTAGTTTATATTATTTTTAACATGCATTTCTCTATTTATTTAGCTTTTCTCCCTATATTTCCATATTCCTCTCTGCAAATGGTCTGTTCATGTTCTCTGCCACTATTTTTGTATATATTTGTTTTTGAAGACATTCTTTACAGGCAACTAATAATTAATATTTCTCAGTTACATGTATTGCAATATGCTTTCCAAGTGTCCAGATTGTTCTTTGCTTATTGGTGATTTACTTTGTTGAACTAGCAAGAATTTTGCTATTAAGAAATTCCAAAATATTTTTTTGTTTTGAGTTTTTTACATCTTTTTAAACTTTAAGTTATATAAATTTTCTCCTCTAAGATATGTTGCATTGTATCAACACTAGACACTAACCGAATGGACATAAGAACCAGCTATCTTGATTTGGATCTAGACTCTCCCATGGATTAACTCTGTAACCTGAGACAAACAATTTAACCTTTCTGAACCTGTTTCCTCATTTAAACAGTGGCAATAATAAAAGCAACTATCTCATGATTTGTGGAACTGAAATGAGTTAAAGTACATGAAGTGTTTAATACTTGGAATATCAACTGTTATTATTTCTTATCATTTTCAATTTTTGGATTTTGCATTTAGCTTTCTGATATGCTTGGAGCTGATTTTGGTACATGGTATGAGGTGAGCCTTTCAAATAGTCTACCTGCCCCCAATGACCTCCAGTGTCCCCTTTGACATGTATTGTTTCCATATATATATATATGTGTATATATATATATGCTATGTTTCACTGTTCTATCTTACTTTTGGTCATAACCACACTATTGTAATTATTATAGTTATAAAACTGTAACACCATAATATTTTTTTTTATATCAAGAAGAAGACGTTTCCCTACCTTGCTCTGTGCTTAACATCTACAAATGAAGACATTCACAAATTAAAAGATAAGAATCCTGACATTTCTATCCTTGGATTTGTGAATTACAAAATCACAAATGAAATATTCTAGTTATTGTCTATGAGATGATTAGGAACTATAAGAACTACCTGTAACCATAAGAATGACACTTTTTTTTACCCCTGGACCTTTTCAATTATTTTGTAGATGATAAGGTAATGATACACTAAAAGCCATATGAATAATAAACAAAAACTCTAGAATGAGAAGTAAAATGTTAAAGAACTTTTAGGGGGTAATTTTGCTCAAGTATCCTGCAGGTACAAAGAGATACTTGAAATCTTCAACAGATCTTAACACCCCGTAGGTAGTAAAAACAAGAATCGAAGCAACGCTGCAGAACAAAAGACCAAGTATTCTCATTCAGTTTAGTAACCTGGATTCAAGGTTACTAAAAAAAATAGTCAAAGAAGAGGTAGAAAAATTAGGATCGACAGTACAAAAATTCTACCTGGTAAAAACAGTTCATCAACTATTCTAAAACCTTCTACAGCAAATGCCCCACACCATAAAATCCAATGTGTAAATCTAAAGGATCTCAGTATAAGTGATATCCTACAATGGAAAGGAACAAAAACCATGTAATTTTAGCACTGAGAAATAAATCTGTATAGGTGTTAGCCCTCGCTCTCAATGTATAAAGCTGCAGATCACATTTCTTGTTTGCAGTCATAGCAACTGAGGATATTTCGCAAATGGTCTCTTTAACTTAACATCTGTGGGAATCTTAGGAAGAGGAAAAAGGCAAGTGTGCTCCATTCTTCAATGCAGAATGCAAATATTTTTTCCCTGAAAATAGATGTGTTCCTAACTTTGTCTTCTCTTCACCTCAGATGCTAAGATAATGTGGCTCATATAAAAAAAAAGTGTGTAAATTACATTTCCTTGAGAACTAAATTACAACAGCCTAAATGTGGTTAAATACAGAGTACTTTCTACAAACTAGTATATATTAGAATAAATAAGAAAATCAAAGCAGGCATTATCAGCTCTGAGCTTTATTCATACAGTGAATTATTTATTTGTGGTGGTAAAGGTATGCATTCTTACAATCTCTCTCTTAAATAAAATGTTCATGTGGCAAACACTTTGTTTTGACAGCAATTCTGAAGTCAAATTTAAATGTCATTCCTCTAAGAACAAAAACTCCAGAATCCCAAGTTCTGGTTCTGGTTCTATAAGTGATAGTGAGACTTTAGGTAAGTCACCTAACAGCTGTATGCCTCATTTTCCTTATCGTGAAAATGAGGAAACACAAATAGATCATTAAAATTAACTCAGCCTTTTAAATTGGAGTGTGGGTGCCTGTAGCATGTATTTCTCCTGGGTTTACTTTAGGTTGTGTAGATGTTTGTTTATATAATAGCATTTATTTTCTGTTGAAAGAAACCTCCAGCTCCATCATCCCACACACTAACTACTTCCGTTTTTACTTGAAAGAAATTCCTTTTCATGGTTCACAGTACATTAGAGACAGCTGCATTGCTGAGCTTCCTCCAGAACTTTAAAAAGCTGCAGATGTAGCCCATGTATGACATGGATCACAGAACAAGACAATTCCAAGCGTTTATGTTGCCACTTCTCTGACCCTCTTTTAATGTTGTATTTTCCGGGGTGTTGCCTGCCTACATTAAGAGAGTGTGCGTGCGTGCGTGCGTGCGTGCGTGTGTGTGTGTGTGTGTGTGTGTGTGTTTATTTTAAATTAAGCCCCTGAGGGAATGCAGGAGTTTTCTAAAGTCACTATCTTGAGTGCTAATTTCCAAAGCAAGATAAGATAAAAAGTACATTTCCAGTTAATGACATTTTAACCACAGACAGTCACTACCTATTAGCTTCCAAAGAGGTGATCCTCACAGAAACTACACATTCTCTGCATGTGTTTCCATGTTGCCCTGGAACACAAAATGTTTACCTGGAAAACTCAATTCTGGACTCTGAACCAGCAAAACCAGAAATACTAACCTAGAATAGGAAGAATTCTGCCATAGGGCATTTCCAGCAGAAGCAGAGAGTTGTAACTCGGTTTAGTTCCAGAAGTCCCTGAAATGGCATATACAGCCACAAAGACAAACTGCCCATTGGGAATAACGTGCGGAATATAGCTGGGGATGGGCTGCACAGGGCTGAGGAGCATCTAAACAACAATACGGTGCTTTCTGAGGGTATCACAGGGCCAAGCTCTCAAAAATTTCCCAGGAGCCTATCAGGTGTCCAGTGACTATTTGGAGACACAGATTATTTAATTAATATATCTTAGGAAGAGAGGAAGTTTGGGATTCTCTTTTCTGGTTCACTCCCCCAGAAATCTTTTAGTTCATACTTGGATTGTTCCAAGTAAATTAAGAATTACTGTCCTTTCTTCATCAATTAGGGGCAATATATCAATAGTCCTAGTAAACCGTTTTATTAAAAAATAGGCCATACTGATGTAATATTTTATGAAAGAACATCTAAATTGGATATATGGATGAGTTACTCTTGAAACCAATTCCTGACAATTTCTTTTAAATACATGATAATGAAATAGGTTTTTATATTGGTCAGAGAAGCAGGAGGCTAAGAGGAAAGGGAAAGGTTCTCTCTGTAGGTAAAGAATCAACTGGAATGTTTTAACTGTAATCTATGGTAAAGAAAATCCCTTGAGGGAGGTATCTTAATCAATTGCACCTTTCTGGGCTTAGCTCGAAAATACCTGGTTTAGTATATTTGGGATAGGGTAAAGAGAAATGCATCTTTAAAAATGACCTACAGTGATTCTGATGTAGGAAACACATTGAACCACGACGTGAGGAAAACTGCAGACTCCTTGTTTCTCAAATGGATGAATACTGATAGCACACTCTCACAGGTTGCTTCCTTTTCCACAGCCAACCAGCAGTCAGCGCTCACTGCAACATCTGCAGGAGCCCTCATGTCACCTGACCCTGAGTCCAGGTCTCCTCTGCCACACTGCACCAAGCTGCCACAAACAAAACACATTGGCCAACTGGTATATTACTGTTGGCAAGCACCAAAATTTGCTCAAAACCTTTACAAATGAAACTCAGATGCTTAAGCTCAATACCAGATGTCTTCTACAATGTGTGGCTTTGATAGATTAAATTGAGCATAAGAAAGAGATGAAATGTATAAAAATCAAATTTGCAAGATGTTTGTCATTAAGTCTGTTTAACAAAAAACCAGAAAATTATATTTTCACTATAAGAGGTTAAGTAGGGTAGATTAATAATATTCATAGCAGCTACTAGAATGCTTGTTGCAAATAAATGGTTTGGTGTACATTCAGAACATCCAGGCCAAAAACAAATCTCCAGAAATTTTCACTGAAAAAATGCCATATGTCTGTGAAGTCACATGATTTAGTATGAGGGTGCTTTTCCTTTAGACCCATCACCCAATTTGAACAAGTGTTCAATCAGGGCGTAGGAAATTAAGTAGGAAATATTTAGTGATATTCCATGATTTCAATAAGCTGTAATAATCCTGTGAAAACATACATATAAGAAACATATGTGTGTGGCTATGTATACTATGTATAGGAAAGTGTGGAAGTAAAAAGGCAATTTGTTTAGCAACCTCAATTAAGCGGCATCTACCCTTCTGTGACTGTGTCCTGATGAAACGCCCCTCAGGTGTTGTTTTCCAGGTCACTGCACAGTCTTCAATCACTCGGCTGATCCCAGAGCCTAAGGTGAGCCCGGGACCACTCACACACTCCTGCCAACAGCTGCTGCACATTCCCTTACTCAAACAGCTCAGGGTTCATGGGGAAGCATAACACATCTTTGCGCAAAACTAACATCTCACAAATAAAAAAGGAACAAAAAAGATTTTGTAACACAATTTGAAAAATTACTCAATTAAGTATATTAACTTTAACCAATTCAAATATTCAGTTGAGATTTAGCCCTTGAAAAAGTGCATAATGATTAAAATTATATACAATTACAATTGGCAGATTATTTTTTTCAGATTTTAAAAGAATTGTCTTAGTTTCCCTTTTAAAGAGAAACCAAAATAAAGTAAAATACTTTAGCAAAGGTGTAGTTTGAACACAAATATTCCTACAAACATAGTAACAGAAAGATAATTTCATGCAGAGTTTACAAAACAGACCCAGCTTCAGATTTTCTGAAGCTGTATACTATTGGCCTTGGCACAGCTTACATTTGACAGAAAACAGAAATGGCCAGAAAAGTTTGAAGATGCCTTGCCTCATTAAATTGTCTCACAGTTGGCTGATAGTGCATCAGTGCAGTTCCCACATCACAGAAGTTCCACAACTGAGGCAAAAGTGACATTAAGTCACTATTTCTTTACATGTAAAATTCCCATAAAATTGTGAAGATACCAAGATGAAGTTGGGAACACTATGTACCCCAGGACAGTCAGGGAGTAAAAAATGATGAACTTCAAAGCCTTTTTTTTTGCACGTATTCATGAGGTTTTTTAAGAGCTAAGTTAGACATGTGCATTAATTTTACTCTAGACTCCAAAAGAGGTCAAAAGCATAGTTTCATATATTAACTTCCCAGTACCTGATCAAATGAAAGATGTATACAGCTCAAACCTGTGGCCTGTTAAGTTTCCTAATGCAAAATTTATGAGTTGTTCTTTGTGAGACATAAGGTTTGCCACTACTGGTTTAATAAACAAGTAAAAATTGTATGTACTAATCTGACAGAACTAAAGTCTGCCAAGTAATTGAACACCTGGTTTCATATATTATTTTTGAAACTACCTTAGTGTTCTGAATTTCTGTAATTTCATACTCCTCCATTTACTGTTAAAATAATTATGTAAAAACTACAGAAATACATTACTATTATTTTTGGTAACATTTCCTGGATAGCAAAGAATATGTAAAAATATTAAAGTGTTTTTTATATTTTTCTAAGTATATAGCTAAAAAAAAAAGTCACTTAGCAGCCAATGGAAACTCACTGTAAACAAAGGAGTACTAGAATTCTCCATACTCCTATGATGAATGACAGCAGCAGCCGATTCAGAAGTTTTTGATTGTCAGCCTAATCCAGAACCTCTTCCACAAAAACGTCCCTTGACCACGGTGTCTCTGTTCTTTCCATCTTGGCATCGGGGGACTACACATCCTAGCTGGGTTACATCTGATTACTTTAAGGGTTAGCAGCCAATCAAATTCTATCTCCAAAAAAGTCAAAATAAGAGACAATGAAACGTTTATCAGTTAACTTTAGAAAGTCAAGCTGAAAAATGTCTTGGGAAATCAGGGAACACGCAAAGCAATGAGCATGTCCAGGGAGACAGACTCCTCTGTGCAGCAAGCATTGTGTTCACTAGGGATACGGCAGCAAATAAAATGGACAGTTTTCCTCCTGCTTCTGGTAGGAGAATGGCATGTATAATGATAAACCATGACATGTACTAAAGAGGAAAAGTACGACTAACAGTGAGGATAATGTAAGGGATCTCATTTAATTTAAATTGGTAGGAAAAACTTTCACCTGACATTTAAATGGATAGGCAGAGTGGATAAGCAAAGAACTCTGGTGCTGTGGAGGCTGCGTGTGTGACACCTGAGGGATAAAAGGTTTAGATCATTCCAGACACAAGAAGGCCAATGTGGTTGGTGATCGATGAGCAGTGAGAAGACTTGCAAAGGGAGTTGGGGACCATAGAAAGAGCTGGATTTCATCCTCAATGCAAACAGCATTCATTAAAGAATTTTAAACAGAAATAAGGGAAGAGGCACACACAGAAAAGAAGATGGGAATGTCCTGAGGCCCCTCAGAGACACAGTTGTAGGGAAGCTCCCGTCCTCAGGGCCTCTGGGTCCCACAGAACCCGTGTTTCCTCGGGCTTGTCTTTACACTTCCATGCAACTTCCTTCTCTCCTTACATTTCTGTTCTTTATGACACAAATATGAATGCTAATAAAGTGATTTTGCATGAAAAGCTAACTATCAAAGGACTGTGGTAAGAAATGATGTCTAAGCAAAAAAATCAGTTAATCCAAAAGCCACAGCATCTCCAGTATAGGGGCCTAAAAGTAAGAACTAGGTTATTCTGAGCACACAGTCACACAATCACCCTTAGCTACTTTAACATTAAAATGTCACACCAAATAAGATGCCCAATGTAACCATTTTACTGATTTTAAAAAAAAGTGTAATAATCAAGACTAACAGGGAGAGCAGGGTGACAGCTGGGGGTGGGGAAGGCCAGGGAATGGAGGGATTGACCAAAAAAAAGAAGAAAAAAAAAAACAGAAAAAGAACTCATGGACACAGACACCAGCATGCTGATTGGCGGGGTGGTGGGTTGGTGGAGGAGAGTAGGGGAGATAAATGGTGATGGTGAGACACTGACTTGGAGTGCTGAACACACAATACAGTGTACAGATGATGGGTTATAAAATTGTGCCCCTGAAACCTGAATAATTTCGTTAGCCAGCGTCACCCCTCCACCTTAAACTTAATAAAAAAAAGGTGGAAAAAGATCACAGCATCCATATGTACCCAAAATGTAGCATAGGGAAAGCACGGTAGAAAATGTACTTGATTAATGCATTTGCCTATAATTATTTGTCAATAATTTATCTTATTTAAAGATTTGGTCAAGACCTGTGTGAATTCTAAAAATAAATATGCATTTGAAAACTGAGGGAAAAACATATCCATAAGTTTGTTCCTGGCAGTTCTAAGTCAATAAAATATTTACAAAATGTTATTTTAGATTCAACTGACTTGCAAATTTTTTAATAAACCTTAATTTGAATGTCTCTGATTTTTCTAATACTATTATTCATACAGAAGCCTCCATGTACTTGCAAATTAAAAATAAAAATGATCTAGTACACATACTTATATATACATACATATACATGACTTACATATATGGTTTCCACTACTATTAAAAACATAACTAATTTCTCAGAAAAGGTACAACCAATAATCAGAGTTTGTATTGAATAGTTATGTGAATGTCTACTACCAAATCCACACAGCAGAATTTGAGAGCTATAGTTTAGTCACCTTACTCTTAGGTAAATTATCGCAGAGATCATGTTTCTTACATCTCTATTGCTCACCACAACTTGCAGTTATTGCCAATTAATAGGCCAAGATTAATTGTTGAAAGTGCCACATAATAGCTGTAGTAGAAAGTATCTTAAACACAGAACCACATTTATGCATTTAACAGCTGTGTTGGTCTAACAGTTCAGATTTTCACTGTATTTTGCCATATGGTAAGACGGATCATTTTTCATTTAAAATATCCCCAAAAATGGATGCCCTACAGCAATATAGCCATTCTTATTTTGAAACTACACAGCCACAGCCATGTTGTTATCCATCTGTTATTGAATTCCTTATTTGCCTTAATTCTACTTAAAATATTTAATAACAATGATTTTTCTGAATTTTAATGTAGCATCAACCCAGTCAAACACAAATATTGCAATAGGAAACCTATGGAATATGACCTGGCAGGGAAGAGGCAGGATGCAAAATCTGGGTTGTAGAAAACTCTAAGAACCACAGAGATTGGGACCTATTTTTTTTTTCATTGGATTTGGGGATTTTCCTGTATTTAAAAAGATCTGATTCCTAATAAATTCCATATTCTCTTTAAAAAAAAATCTTATTCCAACTTCCTATCTCACCCTTTCCCCCGTAACTCTTTATTGATGTAGAATTAGTACTAAAGACAAAAAGTTGGTTGCCAACTTTGATCTTAACCTGATTGTCATAATAATTCATCACCATGATTTTAAGGGGAGAAAACACTGCAGAAATTTTCACATGCACATTTAACAGGAAGCTACATAAAAAGTTCACCTTTTTAAAATGCCCAAACACGAGGCCCATCCCTGTCAGGAAGGGTACACTATTGCTGCCAAAGTGCAAGAAAACAAACAGTGAAATTCCATCAGGTGGGGTGTCTATCAACCTAACACATTTATAGCCTCACTAAATTCCTTTAGCAGAATTCAAGACTGGCAGTGACCAAAATGATATGTTAATACTATTTGCACATTATACTATATTTGTTATAATTGTCTGTGATTCAGCACTGTGTGTTGAAGAGTAAGAAGCAGAGTAATATAAACATCTCAATCCTTAAAATAATACATTTTAAGTAGGAAATGAGTGCTGCAGATTTTCACAATTACAGTTCACATTTTCACTTTTACAAGGTGGCAATCCTCCATTTCACAATCCCTAGTTTTAAACAATGCATTTCTGAAGCAATCACAATGTGCCAATATAAAAAACAAAAAGTTCAAAACGTCTACCAAGATGTACCCTTGCATCCTTTCTGCCAAGCCTGTGCCTCCTCAACTAAAACATTTAAGATAAGATTTACACAGTGATAAGATTTGGGCTGATGAATCACCCTATGCACAAGCCAACCTAGTTATGGCATTCCAAGTAGGAAGCGTCCTCTCCCCCATGGAGACTTCGCAGAGCTTTGTTCCATTGAAGGTGCAGTTGCAATAGCGTGCATGTTCCTTCCAGATAGAGCTTTCAGGTTTCCATATAGTTAATTTAAAAATATTTTTAGTAGCCTGAACCTCATACTCTCCAAATGTCTCAAGTTATCATTTGAAACATGTTTACTTTAAATAAGGATTTAAGGTCTTATAAATGCATAAATTAATGTTATTAATAATGATACTAGTCATTACACACCTGCAGATAATATTATGCATCAGACACTATTCTAGGTGCTTTATGTGTATTTACTCATTTTGTAATCAAATCAACCCTAAGGCCAGTATTATTATTATCCTCATTTTATGGTTGAAAAAATTGAGGAACTAATAAGATACCTCATTTGAGTTTACACACCTAATAAGTGGTAGAGTTAAGAGTCAAACCCAGTCATTCTAGGTCCAGAGTTCATATTCCTAACTACTATGCTAGAGAATACATTAGAAACACACACACACACACACACACACACACACACACACACACACACACACAAGTGCCCTGGACAGGGAGTCAAAGGCTATGTTACCTAGAGAAAAGCAAGGAATGTCTCTGAGTTTCAACTTCCTCCTTGGAAAAGTAAGACAGTTATACATTATTTTCATGTACATTCTAGGCCTAACATTTATGATTCAAAGATTTGCTCTTAAGCATATGCCCTCTCTGCTTTTTATTGATATACATCAATACTGAATTTAGGTATTCATATATTTCAAAGACAATGCTGAAAGAAAATGAAGTTACCCTCGGGCAATCAAGGAATTCTATAGCATGAATATAGGAACAAGAATTTCACATCACATGTATCATGCTTTGAGCTTCCTGAAACAGCCTTAAAAAAATAGTTACCCTGATGCCTTTCCAGTCTCTTCTACAAGGTACAAGATTAGAACAATTTTTTGGAAAATAAACTAGCAAATCAGGTAAATTACCCATTGTTCCTTATATCAATACACAAAACTCCTTTGAATTACACTTATCTATACCCAAAATTAAAAGCATTTTCATGTAGCCAAGCCATAAAATACAGTATCTGAATAGTATTATGTAGTACACTGAGATTATGAAAACATTCATCTTACGAGTGCCAATCAAAAGTGCATGCCAATTGATCATACGTACATCTCAAATAAGTAGTGTTGTCAAATCAGCTCTGTAAAATGTATTCACAAGTGCGTGAGGCTGAACTCTAAGTGCATTTTTATCTCAAACATATTCCCTTTGTCCCTTGGCTTAATTTTATAAAACCTTTTTCTCTTTATTTCCAGCTTCAGGACTCCCTCACTGCGAACCACCATCACAGACAGTTGTTTCATATTCATTACATTTCTTATTCATTAAGTTATTTCATATTCATTTTCATTCTTCTAACTTGAAAATATTTTACCTACTCTTATAATTACTCTTTTATTTCTTAAAAGATTTTTGTTTTCCTTTTATCAACTTTACACAAGAATAATTCTGGACAAAATGATCACTAAGTAAGCCCTGTTCCTAAATGTGGATAAACTTCTGACATAGTCACAAATTATAATTATTGCCATTATAAAACTAGAGTTTTACTCCATGCATCCATATAAAAATTCAAACAAACTTCAAAGTTAATTAGCTAATCTATAAAAATCTAACAGTAATCAACTCAAAATGATCAAAACAAAGTTTATTAGAACTGCTATTTTCTTTAATTCTCCACATACAAACTGTCACAGTATGCTGACAATCCACTTTATTAAACTCAAAGGTCCAAACTGGACTGCACTTAATTCTTAATTGCTAGAGAAAACAGAAACTTTGAATCGCCTTAACATCATTATAATACATTATCTAGGAAGCTTTGACCTAATAGAGAAAATAGTAAAATTACAGAGCAGTTGGAGGATGGGATTTGAAACTGTTGAGCCCTGAACGTTCCATTCTGTGATAAAAGCCACAAAGCCAGACACTAACGGAGCCCCCATCGGCACTGTCCAGTGGGGCACTGATCTTCTTACCCTGTGTGTGCACAGGCAGGAGAACGAACAAGGAAATGTAAAGCTGCCAGCTTAATTCTTCCAGCCAACTCATTACAGCAGGACAGCAGTGAATGTGACCTTCCAGCTGAAGCCTCCTGTTTCTTGCCTCTCCTTCTTTCACTGAGACGCCCGTGCTGCCACTCTTGATGGAGCTTCAGGCAAGCCTGCCAGCAAGCCTGAGACAGGACCGTGGAAGACAAGCCTGTTACAAACTGGTGCTGTCACCACAGAGACTTCAACTGATCACCTCGTGGGGAGGACAACAAAGGGCGGTGACGACCGGAGCAGGACTGTTTTCTTAAGAAGAGAGCATGACCCGGCTGCCTACACAGGGGCCTCACAGCACAGGCGGCCGAGCCCACGTCCCCAGAGCTCCCAGCAGGTCTGCAGGGATTCCAAAGCAACACACACCTACACTGCACCATCATGAAACAAGCTATCTCTATTTCTGTGCTCAGGGATTTCTCTGGGCTAAAACTGGTCACTGGGAACAGCAGAAAGACAAGGAGAAATACAATGTTATCTCTGATGAAGTGATAGAAATCCTGCAACACACCAAGTGTCATGTTATGGTAGCTTTCTCATACTGTATCCACATTTAAATAATGAAGCAAAAGCCTTTGAATCAAGTGCTAAGATATGGAAAAGGATGTAAAAGGCATTCGTTAATGAATATTTCCAATTAAAATATTTCAGTTAAGCCACTCATTAATCAGTTCATTTTAAATGACTAGTTGGAAGTTTCCTATATAAAAAAATAAGAACTACTGTGAGGCTAGTCACTTATGATGTAAATAAAACCACAGTAAGTTATTCAGGTTTTCAATATTTTAAATGTAATTATGCCTCAATGTAAACAATACACATTTTGTAAAATTTGATTTCCCATGATATTCTGAGTGATCTTTTTCAACACTAAAGAACTTTTAAAAGGCTATTTGATTTCTTTCACTCTGAGAATTGACAATAAAAGAATAGCAGGGAATATAAATGAACTGTCAGTATGTGCAGACACAGGGATGCACCACAGACAGATACAAAGGGGAGGCACTGCTAAGGGCACGGGGCTGTGAGAGCACAGGCGCACTGCGATGGTTACAGCTAAGATACCATTAGTTGTGTTTGCTTGATATTTTAACATTATCTTGGGAAAAATCTCTGCCATCTTCACCTTTAAGGGACACCCCACCCCTGCACACAGGCACTAGCACCTCCCAACATGACCCTCTCACAGGCCATTCCCGTCTGTTCTCTGGCTTAAGGTAGCCCAGCAACAGCTGTCTGTGGCTTTACAAACACCTATGATTCCCACTCCTATGAGATAAATTAAATAGAAATCCTGCAGTATATTAAGCTTAAGAAACTACACATTTTATATTTCTCAGAAGCCATGCAACCAGCTTGTCAGGAAAATGGAAGCTGGGAGTGGTGCATGAGGCAGTCTTTCAGTATCACTGATCCACATCCCTTTAAACTAAGAAGGGAGATTGAGGCATAACTAATATGAGTAAGAACAATTAGGAGCAGAGAGGTTACATGTGGGAAAAGCAGTTAAAAATCAAGCAATAGAATCTCTTGTTAAAACCTTCTATATTGGGCTCAGAGCAACATCTCAACATGGTTCCGCTGCCAATTTGGAACCCAGACTTGTGCTTTGGGATGAGGAGTACATGGCTGAAATGTGGGACAGCTCCCACCGCTCGCATTTCCCCAATATGGGCATCCATAAACGGTTCAAAGCATGAATAGAGAATAGCTGCTCTCTCCCTAGAATCCTAATTCAGCTCAAAACAATTCACATTAGCAATCATTTCTGGTTCTGTACTATGTGCTACCTGAAGTACATGCACTCAAGAAATTTATAACACCACAGAAAAGGCACTTTACATTATATACAATATATATGAGAGAACTAAGCTTAAAAAGGTAAGATATTTTAAGATGAAGTGTCCTCAGGTGAAATAAAGGCAGAAAATCAGAGTAAGAGATGGATTATACTACTTTGAAGAAACAGCTGCAGGCTGAAATATTAATTGAATTTATTTAGACAGCAATAGAGGAGATAGAAAGGGAAGAACAAGAATTAAAAGTAAGGTAAAATATTTCCCTTGTGCAATAGCATGAAAAGAAAAAAATATTACTGGAGCAGACTGCTCCTATTAGTAAAGAGTTAGAAAGAAAGAGCAGAACCAGATTGTGCAGGACTCTGAATACAGGTTGCAAAGTTTAGACTACATATTATATAAAAACTAAAGGCTCTTGAGCAACTGGATTGATAAATTTAAAAAAAGGTTTAGGATTCCACCATAGAGGATGTAGTCTCTGAATCTAAACTTCCAACTATGGGAGAAGTGAAAATTAGAAGCGTGAGGAGAGAGTTCCAAGTAGTCAAACATTTTGTTAATAATACAGAATTCTTTCTTTCATCTGTGATACTAAGAAATTCAAGATGTATCCTTATTAATTCCTTCCATTTTCTCTATACGGTTTAACATATGCTGGGTGCCAACACAGAAGGAGATGTTCTATAAAATGCATAATTAGGTTCCAGACAACGAGGCTCAAATGATCTAATAAAACTCTTATGGTAGATGAGAAATCGGGCTTACCAAAGAATCCTAATTTGCATGTGATTCAGCATACTCATCTTAAGTACACACCAAATGAGGCTCAAAGAAAGCTCTGAATTTGAAAGGTCTCAATTTCAAAATACACATGAGAGAAGAATAAGGAAATCGAAGGACTACAGACTGTACTGCCACCATGAACAGGACATGCCACCACCACATGTCCCTGCAGAATTCCTGCACAGACCCACTCGTCTGTGGGGTCTGTGGAGCACAGCCCGTCTGTCTGCTGTCTGTGTGACCTTGGGCGAACTACTGAGACTCTGTTCTATGGTTTATTCATTAAACCAACTGTTAAGATTTACATTACTAAGTAATGATGTGTGCGAAGTATGGGTGTATGCTCAGGCAACTGTTTTGCTAAGTGTGTGAATTCAAGTGCAGCTCAACATTAGCTTCAGTACAAAAACCATACAGACTTCTGTGTGGCTGATAAGGTTCTTTGTAGAGAAAACACTTTTTTAAAAATAGAGGTTGTAGCTTTTTAATGGGCTACTACATGCATTTAGATTGTAAGGCTTTGATGTTAAATGTTTCTAAATATTTAATGGTTTCTTTAATTTCTTGACTTGTGAGTAGCACAGCAAACTCACAGGAATTAGTATCGATTGTAAATTTGGGTTTTTTTTTACAGTATTGAATAATGAGGTGAATGTTGGTTTCCTTATTACTTGAACATTTCTGCTAATATTATATTTGGGACAACATCTGCTTTTTAATTAAACTTCTATCCGTACATTATATAGACACCCAAAAAATCTGTAATAAAATAATGTATATTAAAAAAAAGCACCTGCCTTCAGGACAGAGCTGCCCCAGAATGAGTGAAGACAAACATATAATGAAATAGTGACAGCACAGCGCAGTGACTGCCTGCTGTAGGGAAGGAACACGGGTGCACAGTGAATAAACAGATTCACTGGCTGGGGATGGGGAGTGGACTTGTGCGGAACAGGCATCTGAACTTGGGTCTCCAAAGATAAGTAGGAGTTCACGAGGTGGAGGGAGGGCAAGGAATATTAAGCTAAGAGAACAGATAGTACAGACATTTATGAGCAGGAAGAAAGAGCAGTGTTTGCAGAGAATATGAGTCTGAGAGACTGGATATGCCTAGAGAGCAGTGAGCTCAGGCACACATGGACTGGGAGAAGTTGGGCAGGGCCTTATGTCTCATCACTTGATTTGATTTGACCTTACAGACATGGGAAGCAATACCTTCATTTCTCAGGAGGTATTCGCACAGTTTATTTTCCACTGTGCGAACTGACTGCAACCACGTCTTGTCAGCTGATCACATTTCAAAAGAAGTTGGTAAAGTTTTTGAGACATGATAAAAAAATATTTTCCTTTTTATCTAAGAATATGTAGCAATATCCTTATTATCCGTAATGAGTACAAGGTGACTGTTGTTTTTTTATTACTTGAACATCCCTACAAATAAACATCTACTTTTTAAACTGCTGTTCAAACACATGGACACCTAAAAACAACAGCTATTCCCTGCTTCTCACTCGAAGCCACAGCATTTGAGGCCCATACCACTCCACTGAGTTTTTCACTAAAATATTTTTCAAACTTGCATACTTGGTGTGACCAAAATAGAAAAGTGCATGCAGAAAGGCACTGAAGATTTCCTTTTATTATTCTGAATTTTAGCCATTCACTTCCATATACACTGTACAATGGTCGATGTAAAAAGTTACTCCACTATAGAGAAAACAAACAAACAAACAAACAAACAAACAAGAGAACTCCACTGCACAGAAACATTTTTCTGACTTCGGAGTTTGTAAAGACCACAACATTAGCCCGCTTTTTCCAGGCCCTCTGCCGCCCCACCCCACTCTAATTTGCAGCATTCCACATCACTGGTCATCAACAGCCCAAAGTCCCCTTCAGCTGCAGTGAAAGACCATCACATCATTACAAACAAACAATCCCTTCCTCCCTCCAAGGAGTGACGTATTATTCTGAGCACGTCTTCCCTCTGCCTTTCATGGCTCTGCCAAGGTCTCCATGAGTGGGAAGGGGTAAGAAGAGAGAGAAAATATCCCACAACTTGTCTCAAGCATGGAGAGGATGATTTGTGTTCTTTCTGACAGGATATGACTGTCACTGCTGATCTGCTTTCAGGCCGAGATTACATGTGATAAGGGCTGACCTTCTTTAAATATTCACACATTATGCACTCATGGAGAGCAGGCAGGACACAAAAGTCCTTCAGATGTTCTGGACATCAATCAAGTGCACAGCATGGAGCCTGCCAAACTTTTCTTCTATTTACTCAGGGAGAGGAGGGGGGAGTCCAAGACAGACTTAATCAAGTTTAAAGCTATGCCACAGTATATTTGGGAAGATCATTGTTATTAAAAGGGTGCTGTTTGAAAAAAAATTCTCTACAGTTACCACTGGCAACAAAAAAATTCACACACAAATGTAAAGACATCTTATTTCACCGCAAGGTTTAGAATTTCAAAACTTTTGCTATACACCAGGTTTCAATGGATTTAGAAGATTTTTTTAAATAACTGTTCATTAAATATAAATTTCAAGAACTAAAAACATAATTCTTATAATAACCATATATCAAAGGTATCTTTTCTGAAGAATTTATAAAAGTAACAGAAGAAATGCATTTATTACAAAATACTCTGAATATATCTTAATATAAATTAAACACCAATCTACAGAATAAGCCATTTTCACCTAATACAAATATTATCATTATTAACAGCCCTGAGCCCCAATATTATGGAATGTACATGACAACATCATCTGATATGGACTTTCAATATTGGTCTTTTAAGTTTGCTACTACCTACAACTCACTGAACAAATAAGCCCCAAACTGTATTCTTCTAAAACACTGGAACACTGTGTACTTGGAGGGCATAATATGACCATCAGTGCAACCAAAACAATCCGAGCAAGATGCTTCATGGAATTTTATGATACAAGTATCTTAAATCTGTGACAGTATCACTTACCCAGAGATTGCAGAGTTCTTTTTAGAAGCTCATTCAGACCATGACTATAACAAGGATATGCACAGCCTGCACACAAGATAAGCTGAATATACTCAGAAAGCGATTAACATTAAAGAGTAGGAAGAGAAATAAAGGCAACTTATGTGATTAAACTACCAATGGAAATTAACTGGGGGAATTTGCTAAGATAAGCTCTACAGTTAAAACAAAAAACAAAAACAAAACAAACTCCAGACTGCCCCAGGATCCCTTAACTCCGAGTATGCCTATTCTGTTTAGAGTATTTCCTGATTTCAGTGGTATTTGACTAAGGGCTAAGGAGGTCAAACTTGTACCCTAGTAATAGGGAACTGGGTGACAAATAAAGTGTGGGATGATTTTTATGTTAATCACCATAGAGTACTCCAGGACCTGGTCAAGAGAATGACCTCAGACTGAAAACTAAAACTGAATGGGAGGAAGACGTCTTGGCAGGAGCTGGGAAGCCAGGAACCCAGGAAGTTATTTCTAGATAGAATATGGGATAATGATGATGACACATGCCACTTGGTGAGCCTGTACTATTTGTTAGGCACTGTGCTATGGACTGAAAATGTAAGACCCCATTTAATCTCACTGCCGAACTGTGCAGTGTCCTCATCCTCATTTGCAGATGAGAATACCATGAGCACCTATGCCAACAAGGCCTGGAACTGGTTAGAGTTGACAGGATCTGATTCCAGTGCTTCATCACCTAGGGACCCACATGTTTTTGCTCTGTGAGAAATAACTGGGGCAGAAATGGTCCATTTAGTAGAATGAGGACTCAGAGACTCGGGGCTGGTGAAGTTCATTCAAGGAAGGTGATTGCCTAAAATTCTTACCCTGAATCCCAAACCTGTCAATTTTAGAGATGAGGGACCCCAGACACCCGGAAACCACAGCAGTGCATTCAGAGGTCAGTGCTTTCAGATCCAATGAGAGATGGACCTCCTCTCCACAGCATGTATATTACTTTTTATAAAAACTATAATAATAACAATTAAAATAGACATATATCATTAATTTAAAGCAGTTTCTTGTCTACATTCCCTTTAACTTTCCCAGCCCCTCAATGCAAGTATTATCGATCCCATTTTATAAGTGAAGCAACCAAGGTGAGTGAGGTGCCCTGGAACTGAGGAAAGGTTGTTGTTTTCTTCCCTTGAGTAGCCTGTGCATTAGGAGGTATAATGAGGCAACTCTGCCCGCTTAGGGGAAAGAGCAAGAGGCTGAATGAAGTCACCAGAACTGTGTAATGTAGGCCTCCCCTCAGCAGATGAGTTTGATTTAACAACAAAGGCTTTCTTCACCCCCTGTGAAGGCATTTCTAGACCTACTTTGCTCCACTATAAGGAACTATGTGAGCAAGAGGTTCTTTGCTGTTTGTTTTAGTAGTAGTAGACAAATCCTGGTATCATAATTGTTAGCCCTTCAGTCCCAGACTCCTCAGAGCCCAAGCTACACAATATGAAAATCATGAACCACAACCACTCAAGCTACTAACGTGGCTTACCTGAAACTCTATTCCAGAGGAAGTGAAAGGATATTGTCTTTTTATCAATTAGTGCTAAAGCATCCTGAGCAGAAAATCAAATCTCAAATACCTATGTGAATCCATGTTAGCCACTATAAAAATCTGAACATAGTTTCATATGTAAATCAATTCTTTAGAGTATTATTATCACTCTATTTCATCCTAAAGTCAATTATGCATGAAATTCATGCAAATCCAACTTAAATATTAAATAATAAGTAAGCCAAAGATAAAACTTTAAATAGAAACCATAATATCAATAAAATTTTATTCTCTTATGTTCCCTCCTAATTCCCTCTGACTATATGTTAGGAACAAAGAAGGAACACTTTAGTACACACATACAAGAAATATAAAAGGAGATAAAGTATAGCTCTTATTGAAACACAAAGAATCTATGCTTAAGTTCAAATACCGTTTGAAGACAGCTCCTAGGAAGTATAGTTTTCACTTTTGGGAAAATACCTAAATATTCATATAAGGAATTACATGATAAAAAGTGTCTTAAAGTACAAGAAAGGACATTTATAACAAGAGAAGTTTTGTTTTTATTTAGCACACACTAGCCTTGCTGCAGAAAGCCTCAACAATAGTGCTGCCAGTACATGACAAACACATTTCTTAGCAGTCTTAAAAACTGATGCTAAGAAAAATACAAAGAGTACAGAAAGTTATTTTTTTCATGTAAGGTGACATTTAAAATCTACATGCATATAAAAAAGTATTTTCATAAAAAGAAAAGATTTTCTTGCCATGATTTTCAGTCCAGATTCATGACATGCTAAGCCTTTTCATATCTTCCACCAGGCAGAAGTCAACTGTATATATTCAAATAGTTTCCTACTGACAGATGGTTGATACCAAGAGGATGCCTGAAACATACTGTATCCCAAATATATATAAATATAATTCCCTTATCTTCCTTCACCTGTCCCCAGATATAAAGCACAGCTGCTTAGTGTTTTGCATTTTTTGTAATGAGAAGTAAGTTTTTGATAATCTCATTAAAGCCTTTCT
Source organism: Anoura caudifer (assembly GCA_004027475.1). NCBI lineage: Eukaryota > Metazoa > Chordata > Mammalia > Chiroptera > Phyllostomidae > Anoura > Anoura caudifer. Next base: position 20,931 of record PVKU01002505.1, on the reverse strand, counting down.
AGCAGACGCCGTTACATGGAGAATTCTTACAGGACTGGGGTTGGTTTGAATGTTTAAACAACTAGTTAGTAAAAAAACAAAGAAAGAAATGAAATGGAACACCCATGTATAGGCCTTACTCAGTCAGAGCAGGCCACAGAGCAGGGGAATCAGACTTCTGTGTGAGTGCAGCCCTTTCTTTCTGGGCTCTGTTAGAGCCCTGCCACAGAATCGGAGGACACTTACTGTGCTCGAAACAAAGGCAGCACGATGCTTAAATTATGGAAGTCAAGTGGATGAGCTCCAGTGATCTCAATTATCAGATAAAAGCAGTTACATATTTAGACACAAAAACAAGTCTTTGCCATTCCGATGGAAACAAATACAACTGTAATACTATGCTTACCCAACACAAAAGCCTTAGTTACGTGGGCATTCCTCTACATGACCACCTTGCTCTGCATTTCCTATTATAGTCAGCCATCTCTGTGGTTATGCCTGCTATTACCAAACACCCCGCTGGAAGTGAAAATGAGTCAAGCAGTGAGTTATCTTAAGGATTGTGCCAAATAAAACATTCATGTTCAACCTTAACCAAAATAAGTAAAACAAATTTATCCAAATGATTTAAGGCCCGTTAAGATGACCAATCCAATTTAAATAGCCATTATAATTTCCACTCTAAGGTCTCCCAAAAGTGTACAGTGGAAGCACCTCAGAGTCCTCAATATATCTCATTAGCACCTCCACCAAAGGATGCATAAAGAAAAAAAAGGAGAAAGCTCTAAAGAAGTAGTTGCTCTTCTGGAAACACTTGTTTTAAAAGAATATTCCATTTTTTATTAAGATGATACAACAAAATGTTACTTCATTCTATGAATTCAGGTGAAAGAACTATAAATTATTCATCAGAGTTCACCTAGCCTCATCAATAAACAGTCTTGCCTCACTTTGCATTAGTTATATAACAGTAGCTCTTTGTGTTGGTTGTCTCCTTATGGAAGTTGCTGTGAATAGAAATAACCTATGAAAAGTAAGCTTGAAATTGTTTTGAATTGTTTAAAAGTTATAGATTCACTTCACGGTAGGCTACAGAAAATATCAAAGAACTGTCAATCCTGAAGTAGATGCTCTTTCTGTCCTTCTGAAGTCCTTACAATGGCCTACAAGGTCTTATAAGAGCTGGTGCAATGATCTCAGGGGGCTCCTCTCCTACAATTGTCCCTCTTCCTCACTGCACCCCCCAAACACACCATGCCTGCTCGTGCTCAGAGCTCTGCACCTGCTACCCTCTGCATAAAGCCCTCTTTCTTCCCTTAGATCACAACTTGGCTTCCTCCATCATCTCTCTCAAGTCTGGGCTCAAATCTCACCCAGGGAAACCCACCCTACTGCTCTATTTACCACCACAAACCCCATTCCAAAATCCCTACTTGACACTATTGGACCTCCATTCCCACCATTCCAATAAAATTATCCTTTCAAGCTTCTTAAATCCAATGAATTTTTCTTAGTCTTCGATCCTTTTCATCCCTAAGCAATACTGGACACTGGAAGTCCTCTCCTTCTTAAGAGCATCACTCATTTAATAGTAAATGGAGCAAATTTCGTTTACAAGGCACTTGCTACAAGCTCTTCCATTGTTTATCATAAGGGCCTAGCCATCAGAGTTTTTTCCTCTTAAATTCATATAAATATAGGTGATCATGACTCTTTCCCAATGATTTCTTTTATTCTCAAACATGTTCCCCTGTAATGTCAGGGTTCCAGCTAACATCACTTTGACCACCAGGGTGAATCTTTCTCTGAACTGCCACCCCGTATTTCCATCTACCAATGCATGCCTAAATATTATTTCCTCTGCGTCTCTCAATTCCATGGATGTTGTCATACTCTGCAGCCACCTAGGTTTAAGCTCTTCTAACTTCCTACGTGTTGGGCATTTTCCATTTTTCTGAGACACAACTCTACCAAAAACAGAAGCTACAAAATGCCACATACTTGGCTTGCTTCTCCTACAGCTAGGACATGAGTTACTGACTAAAACCCTCCAATCAGGTGCCCGTGTCCCAGACTTCACAGAAAGCTAGGAGAGGGTCCCAGGGCACTTGCTGCAACCAGTGGTGGCAGGAGCAGTAGCAGCTACACTCATTTGCCAATGGCAGCAGCAGCAGCACCAGTACTGGCAGCAGCACCCAGATGTAGCACAGATGGTGTGGGCAGCCTGGGTAGGACTGTCTTCACGAAACTGTGCTGATGGTGTTGTCCTTATTACAAAATAAATTCTGGGGTGGAATTGTAAGTATTGTTCTAGGCTGTGCCCCTTCCAAGCTTGGCTCTCATATACTCCTGGAGATTCTATGAGCTAGCAAATACCCTCTTAATAATTTTGTTTTCTGGATAAATTAATCATGATTGGTTCCTGTTGCTTTCAATCTTGAAATTTGGATGGACATATCCAGGAAGACCCAATTAGTCCTCTAAGCAAAAGTAACTGTTTACTCTTCTAGACTTCAACAGCATTTTATTAGTATCATTTCTATAACATATCATACCTACCTGTATTGTAACTATTCATGCACATTGCCTTCTCTACTACAATTTATATTTCCTGTGGTCCCTGCCAGTCATCTTTGTCCATGCTTTTAACATTTCCTCCTGTCTATTTCAGAAATCCTGCTAAAACAATAAAAACATTGTGTGTGTATTTTTTTCTGGTTTAGGGAGATGCTGTAAGTCCCTCCTTCTACATCCTTGATCCGACAAGGTTTCAGCGTGCCGTTCCTAGAATCATCTCCATGACTGACTTATTTAGAAAGGCTCCCGTGTCTCCCCAAGAGTCTGTCTTCAGCAATTCCCTCATTTTCACGCACCGAAGGCCCTTCTTCCCTGTTGCCCCAGTAGTACATAAAGAGGATCAACAAGGCTGCTAAGGCCGTTCAATGAGCAAAGGACAGTGTATTCAACAAACAGTGCCCTCAGAAAACTGGATATCCACATGCAGAAAAGAAAATCAGACCCTTACTTTATACCTTACACAGAAATTAAGTCAAAATCAATTAAAGACCTTAATCTAAGAGCTAAATCTATAAAACTCTTAGAAAAAAAAATAAAGGAAAGGATTCATGTCATTGCATTTGGCAATTCTTTCTTGAATATGACACCAAAAACAGAGGCAATAAAAAATACATAAGTTGGGCCACATCAAAATTTAAAACTTCTGTGCATCAAAGGACATAATAAACAGCTTGAAAAAACAACTTAGGAGGGAAAAATATGCAAATCACACCTCATAAAGGGTCATTATCCAAAATATATAAAGAATGCTGTAAGTTAATAGCAACAAAAACAAACAAACCCAATTTTTAAAATGGCCAAAGGAGCTCAACAGACATTTCTCTAAAGGAAATATATACATGAAAAGACACTCAACATCACTAATCATTAGGGAAATGCAGAACAAAACCACAGTGAGTTATCACCTCACATCCAATGCGATGGTTACTATTAAAAAAAAAAAGGCAAGCACTAGCAAGAATGTGGAGAAATTGGAATCCTGTGTACTGTTGACGGGAATGTAAAACCATGAAGCTGCTATGGAAAACAGCATAATGAACCTCCAAAAAATTAAAAGTAGAATTAGCATGTGACCCAGAAATTCTGCTTCTGAGTATAAACCTAAGTAAACTAAAAGTAGTGTTTTGAAAAGATAGTTATGCACCCATGTGCATAGCAACATCATTCACATAGACAAAAGCTGAGAAGCAATTCAACTTCCTTCAATAGCTGAATGAATAAAAAAATGCTATACATACATACAACAGAATATTATTTTAAGGAAATTCTTACACAAGCAACAATATCAGTAAACCTTAAAGACATTCTGCTAAGGGAAATAAAGCAGTTACTAAAAGACTACTATTGTTATGGTAGTCACATGTTGAAGCCACAACACCCAATGTGATGGTGTCTGGGGGTGGGGCCTTTGGGAGGTGCTCAGGTTTAAATGAGGTCATGAATACGGGGCCTTCATCCTGGGATCACTGTCCTTTACGAAGAGGATGAGGAGACCTGAGCTAGTACCCATGTGTTCTTACTCTCTCTCTCTCTCTCTGCCATGTAAAGCCAGCAGACTACAAACCAGGAAGAGGAACTAGCAAGTCAATCTTCCAGCACATTGATCCAGCCTCCAAAATTATGAAAAATACATGTTGTTTAAGTCACCCCATTTCCTGTAGTGTGGTACAGGTGTGTGAGTAGACTTAAGACAGAGTTTCAACTTTGCAAAGATAAAAAGAGTTCCAGAGATGGGGTGCCCAGCAACATGGACATATTTAATACAACCAAACTGTAACGTGTAAAAATGATTAAGGAGTAATTTTTGTTGTGTGTATTTTACCACAATAAAAATTTTTAAGTGGGTTGTGTTTTTTTTGTTCATTTTTCTTATAAACAAAAAAAGAACTGTTGTCTAAGCCAGGCTTCTGGGCTACCACATCCCAGCCTGGATGAATCAGAGTGGGGCTCTTACTCCTGCCCCATCCCCATTATCCACAAGGCTGACAGAGGGATTCACTGCTTAAAATACTGCAATGGCTCCATCACATCCTCTGTACTTAATCCAAGCCACTGAGACGAGAAGCAACTTCCCTGTCCAATTCTCCAATTCTGTCTCCTGCTGTCAATCTCCATGCACTCGTGTTCCATTAGGAACTTTTCGTTTCCAATTGCAGTCCTCTCTAATATACCACATTCTCTCATACTTCAACCAGTTCAACAAAATTTCATTGAACATGCCCTATGCATTGATCACCATGAGTTAGTATACCTGGATTAGTCAAGAAAACGCTTTTATTCTCAAGAACTTAAAAGTCTAGTGGAAGGACACTTGTGAAGAGATTATTCTAATTATTGTGATATATACTTTAGTGTTGACACCTAATTATGTGTTGATAAATGTGCATATGCATATGTCTTGAATTTTGCCTTTTAAACATCTTCCATATTTTCATAAGTTATCATTTTAATGTGTAATGCTTGGATCATATTTTTAAATTTTATATTAATTTTTAATTTGCATTTGGTCTAAAATTGATTTCCTACAGTGGAAATAATGGATTTCTAATATCCTTTACATAGAAACACCAAATTTTAGAAGCACACATTTACCACCAAGAATGCATCTTTTAAAAATGTTAACCATTACATTTATGATGAGTTTCCTTGAGAGCACAGATAACATTATTAAAATAGAGAGGAAAAACTGCCGGCACACTTCTTAATAGTCCATTTACAATTTTAAACTTGGGTAATTTTGTCTCTTTTCTGATTTCATAATTAAAGTTTCTTCTGCCATTTAGAGTAAACACAATTCCAGCCACAGGAGACAAGAATGACCAGTTCAAGTTCAAGGGTTCACTGCACATGAATATCCATAAATGCCCCTTGACAGTCTTGGTAGCATAATGAACCTTGCAATTGCTCAGCAAGCCATCACCACAGTACACGAACATAATGCCTCCAACGTCAAGTAACAAAAAATTGTACAAATGATACCAACCAACTGTTACGGTTCACATAGGGCTTTTGGAAACTAATTAAATTGCAACAATTCCTCTTAAACCTTTATAAGTTTGCATAGAGTTTTGCTTTACTGAGCTATGCTTATGGGAAATAATTAATAGAAAAAGGTGTTGGCATTATATGCAATCGGGAGACACCAATTAGCAAAGCCTTCCTTCAAAATGATACCCGTTAATTCCAGCATGAGTTGTCATAGTGAAATAGCCTCTCTCTTAAACAAGTGCTAGTGCCTCACTGTCTTTAGGAATGTCTCCAATCATCCTATATAAAGCCTCCTGGGGTAAATGCTTCTGGCCCTGCCTTCCTCTTGCCTCTGCACTGAAGAAATGATCTTCGTGTAAGTTAATTTATGTGAACAACTGATGCCTCTTCTAATTCAGAAAGTTTAGCTCTGCAAGACAGTATTTGACAACACAAAGCATTGGGAAGTTAATGATACACAGATAAAAGACCATTAATGATCGCACCCTTAACACAGAATACAGAATATATCAGACAACATACGCACATATGTGCACAAAAGCAGGCATCTCATCCACCACTAATTATCTAAGCAGTCTGAGGATTAAAGTTTAACACTGAAAGTCACAACATTTGTAGTCTACTTAAGATAATGTATTTTAACTCTTGTTTTCCCCATCTGTAAGCCAAAGACTGCTGAGGTACAAAGTAATTGGAATACAAATAATAAGTTCAGTTTTTAACTTCATAAGTAGCTACCCTATGCTATTTTCATCACAAAGCCTTTATTGTTACTCTGAACATCTTCAGAACAGGCTTGACATGATGGCTCAGAACTTTATCATCAGTTCAAAAGGAAAGATGAATAATAAAGCAAGTCGGGTTTGCTCCTCAGAATCACATGAGGAAAAAGCATGTGGGATTTGGTCATGAGAAATGGAGAAATTTTATTTTCTCTCATTCATGTTTTTAATCAGATAATCTCAGAAAACTGGCTTAACATTTCAGATTCCAAGAAATTAATCCATGAATTAGTATGTCTACTTTTGATTTTAGTTTTAATTTGTTTAACAAAGTAAAACACATAAGAAAAAAATTGGGGCAACAGGTTCTCCCCAGGCAAGGGAAACAAAAATAAATAAATAAACAGATGGGAATACATCAAACTAAAAATATTTTGCACAGCAAAGGAAAACATCAACAAAATCAAAAGACAACCCACAGAATGGGAGAACACATTCTCCAATACATCTAATAAGGGGTTAATATCCTAAATTTAAGCACTCACAAAACTCAACACCAAAAAAACAAAACAACCCCATTAAAAAATGGGCAAAGGACCTGAACAGACACTTCTCTAGAACAGGCAGATGGCCAATAGACATATGAAAAGATTCTCAACGTCACCAATCATCAGAGAAATGCAAATTAAAACCACAATGAGATACCATCTCTATCTGTCAAAATTGTTATCATCAATAAATCAATAAACAAGTGCTGGCAAGGATGTGGAGAAAGGGAAGCCTTTTGCACTGTTAGTGAGAATGCAGACTGGCGCAGCCACTGTGGAAGGCAGTATGGACATACCTCAAAAAATGAAGAATGCATCTGCCTTTTGACCCAGCAATTCCACTTCTGGAAATATATCTGAAGGAACCCAAAACATTAATTTGAAAGAACATAAGCACCCCTAGATTCATTGCTGGTTTATTTACAATTGCCAATATGGAAGCAGCCCAAGTGTCCATCAGTAGATGAGTGGATAAAACAACTATAGGACATTTACACAATAGAACTCTACTCAGCCATAAAAAAGAAGAAAATTTTACCATTTGTGATAGCCTGGATGGACCTGGAGAACATTATGCTAAGAGAAATAAGCCAGAGAAAGATAAATACCATATGATTTCACTCATGTGGAATCTAATGAACTAATTCAATTAATAAGCTATCATATTTTTCAGACCATAAGATGGCACCTAGATTTTAGAGAAAGAACATAGGAAAAAAATTTTGAAGCAAAAAATGTGGTAAAATATTTAATAATATAAATAACATAATATTTCACCAATGTAAATGTAAACAGAACTTAACAGCAGCATTAACAACCATTATTCCTCCCAAATTTGAGGGATAAAAAGTGTGTCTTATAGTCCAAAAAATGTAAATAGAGACAAACTCATAGATGGGGAGCAGATGAAAGCTAGTAGGGAGAGAGGTAAGGGGTAGAGGGATTGAGAAGAGGGGAAAAGGACTCATGGGCGTGAACAACAGTGTGGTGATTGCTGTGGGGGATGGAAGTATAAAGAGACTAAATGGTAATGGAAAAAATATATAATAAAGGTTAAATCAAAAAAGAAATAGAAAAATGATTACAGAATTGAATAGATCAATATAAGATAAACATTTTATTAAAAATTCCAGTATCAACATCCACATCATACATTAAGTTGTGTTCTGTGAAGTGGGCAGAGATGTACCGTCCACACTGATTACACTGACCCCAAGGAGAGTGCCGATGCGCCGTCGAGTGTCCTGTGCCGCATGAGATGGCAACGTAAACCTGGAAACTGTAATGAAACCTAGAGGTGTTTGACAATTGTATTTGCTAACTTAAAGTATGTTATTAAGACTGCATTGAGTCTTTCAAATTCATAGCACAAATTTGAGCAATGTCCTTCACTTTCTGTTGATAAAACTATGGTAAACAGAAATACTAAAAATAAATAAATTAATGAAACATTCCAGTAAACTGCAACTTTGTTCACAATTATACAAGATATTCAAAATATTATTTCTAATGAAGATGATATTTCTGAAAATTACTTTGAAATTTAAAAATTTACTCTGAAATCCATCCAATTCACCTTCTCTCCTTCCAAGAAAGTATATTAGAACCTACTGAAGCAGCAACTTCTGAGAAGCAATTCAGGTGCAAATTGCTGAGTTGATCAAGATATATCACATTTCTACAAAAATGAATGAAAGAATGAAAGCAAGCCAGCTAGCCAATTCATCAGTATTTTACAATCTAAAAGAGACATTTTCTGTTCACAAATCATTGGGTCCTTCTTAGTTCCTCTCTTTCTCTTACGTCTCATATCCAACCCATGATATCACGACCTGGTAGTGCTATAGGCAAAACGTATCCCAAACTGAACCACTTCTCACTCCTTCCACTTAAAAACTCTCATCTATTGATTCTCTCCACTTTCATCTATTGATTCTACTCTATCTTGCCACCAACTGAGTTCTCCACTCAGAGTTACATCCACAAAGTGTAAATCATAAACTACTTCTCTGCTTAAAACCTGAATTGCAAGCAAAACTGCACTCAGTTCAGCAGTCTACGGGATTTGGCTTCTGCCTGCTGCTTTGACCTCACTGCCTATCACTTTCCCCTTTGTTCAAAATGTTCCAAGAAGGCTGGTTTTCTGCCCACTCCTCTAGCAGGCCACGCTGATTTCCTTCCATGACCCCTAAATTTGTTCTGCTCTTATTTTCATTATTTACATTTCAGTTTTATGACCATCCCGGTAAAAGCAACCACCAACTTTTCTAACTTATTTTATTTTCTCCAAATCATATATCACTATCTAGCTTGATAATCTTTCTTTATATATGTATTGTCTGTCTCCTCCTGAACAGCAGCACTTTGCAAACAGGTACTTTTTTGTGTTACCACAATGTCCAAAGCATCTGTAACTGTGCCTGGCACAAGTGACATTTTTGAATGAATGGATAAAGTAAGTTGGATTGCCTGCATTCATACTCTATTTACAGATGCAGTAAGCCCTTGATGAGTGCATCCTGGAGTGGCTTGGACCACAGAAAAGTAACTAGGCAGGCAACCCTCACAGCCACAGATGCAATGGGTTATAGAGGAAGGTACCGGAACCAAACACCCTTGTCTCAATACCGTGATGTTTCTGAAAGTTCTCCCTAGCACTGCCTGGGAAGCTCCGAAAGGCTGAGATACTCACCTGGCAGATAAAATTTTAATCTACAATGCATGAAATTTCTTCAGTTTTCAAATCAATCATTTCTCATCAGAGAGGGAAAAAGAGAGCTTTCTAAGAGCAAGATCAGATAAATGAATGTTACTTCTTTCTTTAATAGACACAAAAAATGCAGTGTGTGAATTTTTCTAATATGAGATTCTGTTATCTACTAGATTCTAACATGGTATCTACTAGAATCATCTTTATTCTACTAGCAAAGAATGTTGACACCATGGGCTAAATTACAGACAGATTCCGCAATTCTGAATTCAACAGGACTACTAACAAGCAGTGTCATCCTGCTGAATTTTAAAATAGAATTTTTAGTGTGGTCTAATGGAAACTGCCTTGAACTGAGGGTCACAGATTGCAGCTCCACTGCAATTAATCCCCTAGCACCGGTTCTTGCTAGAAAACAGAAACCTCCTTATACTTCCCAGTACTGTCACACTGAACAAAGGACGTGTCATTTGCAAAAACTTGTAACCTGTAAGATAATACACAAAATTAAAGTCATCGCATTGGAACATATTGTAATATATACTTTCTCATTCATGTAGTATAAACATGTATATTTTAAAATATATTTCATGTGAGAGGTCTGTTTCATTTGAGCCATACGCTTCAAAAACCAGGGAACCCAAAAAATGTATTACACAAGCGCATATAAACACATTTTAAAAGAAGTGAGTGTTGAAGGCTTGCCATCATTGCTTCTAGATCTGAAGTAAGTTCAAGGGTCTTTGACATCAGAGTTGGAAAGAACATATAAATTTAAAACATTTTACCATACCAGAAGTTTTGTTGGCAGGCATGTGTTGTGTAGAAGGCAGAGGTCTCGGAGGAGAGGGAACAAACGTATGGAGAAAGATTTGCTGGGGCGGGGGGGGGGGGGCATGTTTAAAATGGAAACATGTTAGATTTCATTTACTTTGAACAGTATGGGCTTTTCACTGGAAATGGGAAATACTCTCACATTAAGGAGAATAAAATTAGTGGCAATTTACTATAAATAAGATACACTGTGTTCGTAGAGGAAAATAAAACATTTGAAGTTGTGTTCATATAACTTTAGAATGTGATCCTGCTAACTGGGTAGTTTTCTTTACCATATCTAACAGGAGCTCCAAGATATTACTGGTAATCCATAACACAGTCTGTCCTGCAATCAATCAATCAGATTGTTCTCCTTTCTTCTGTCATAGGAAAATTGACTACATTAAATCTTTTTAATTCATTACAATTAGCATTAGTAGTTTTATGGCTATACTATTTTAATACCACTTTAATAAAGTCACATTTAAAACTCAATTCTCAGTCTGTTTATGCACTAAAATCTCAAAAATTGCATTAGTGCTACAAAAAAAGGCCTTTGTAGGTACATGCACTTATAAACATCATAGATATAAAAATATTTTCCTCTCAGAGAAGATAACATTAAAACTCTCGATAGGGCATATCATGTGACTTTTGAAAGAACAAGTAGCAAGGGTCACCTAAGACTTCAATATGATTTTCTTCAATTTCATATGTAGGTTCTCATATTGAACCTACCAAAATTCACAAGAAAAAAATAAACTATGCTATATAATTTCTACTTTCATTCCAAAAGAAGCATACATAACAGAATTTGAGAAATGCTGATTAAGGTAGTTAACTAATCAATGTAGTTAAAAAACACATCTGTTTTGGAATGCCTACCTAGTAACTGCACAAAAAGGTATTTTCTAACAGCTACCGCTAAGACCTGCTTCTAAACGAGAAGTTTTCATATTTTCTTTCCAATAAAACAAAGTGGCCCTTTTACAACCATATGGCCCTGTGCTCTAAAAGAAGTTTCATTCAGCATCTATTTTTAGATGTGGATTTCCTTATAAAATATACTGCAGTTCCTGAGCTGAATGAGCCTTCGTGTTCCCGTGGACAAAGCCTCCTGCTATCTCGCAAGTGGTCTGCAGCAGGGCCAGCCACAGCGCCCGTCCCAGGTCTTCACTCCCAGCAAACAACGCGCGTAAAAAACTACTGAATTGTTTTTCAAACCAGCTACTTCTCAGCAGTTTAGAAAGCTATTTTGGGGAAATACTGATGTAAATAGAAATCTTTCCCACTTCTCACATGTTTTAGTGCATATTAATTTTCTGCTGAGCTCTTTAAATATAACATGCTTTGCAAAAATACCTGAGCATAGACCAGTTCAAAAAGCAGCCCCACATCTCCATGTTGGCCAGGGTTCTCACGGCATTAACAATGAAAACTGTAAACCTCTGAGGTGCGGTGCTACAGAAAGCACAGACACATTTTTTTGTGCTGCATCACTTACATATGCCTTCTAGAGTATGTATAAAATATTACATAATTTTTAAATTTTACATGGTATGCCTGCAATATTATATAAGGAAGTCAGTAAGAATTGATTTAGCAACTTCTGGTAGACCAATGATGAATATCAGAATGCCAAAAAAAGGATATTTGATAAGCCCTGTGTATATATAGTTATATTAGTGTCATGAAAAAAATGAGCAAATGAAATTTAAACTGCTTAATTTGGAATCAAGCTATTGTTTCCATAGTAATTAAACACCCAGTTTATGTTTTATCTATGATCATAGATTAGCAAAAACTGACAAGCTGAATAAACTGAACTGAGCCCCGAATTTAGCTGCTTGGCTAGAATCCTCTTGAAAATCTCTAACGTATAGCCACTCCACAACAAGACAATAATTTAGGCTTTATAAACATGATAGCACCTATCACCTGAACTGGTCACATTATATTCTTTGTAAGCCAGGTAACTACTGCGCTTTCTTACGTTTTGAATATAAATGGGGTAAAACTGAATAAAAAATCTATAAGAAATCTGTAACTGCCATTTCTCATATTTCAGGCTATTTCACTTGAATCACTGTGCCCCCAGTTTTATTGAGATAATTGACATGTAACATTGTATTAGTTTAAGGTGCACAACATAATGATTTGATATACCCACACACTGTGAAATGATCTTCACCTTTAGTTAACCACTTAGTTCATTATTTTAGTTAACATCCATCACCTCACAATGGTGAATTACTTTTATTCCTGCAGTACAAGAATTTATAATTTGAAGGTGAAAAAACTAAAAATTAGAAATGTGTTATTAATAGATAATCCCATACAACCCAATACTGGCATATCCATATATGATTGTTTCTGTAAATTTACAGCACTTCTTCATGAAATATCCAGCATCTTCACAGTCCTTTGATTATAAATAAGTAGTGTTTCATCAGTAGAAAGCCTCATTTAGGTAGGGCAGATTTCAAAATCCCAGCATCAATCATCATTTGGGACCAGATATTTATTTCTTTTTTGTGGGGGACCGTCCTGTACATTTTAGGATTTTTACCAGCATCCACCATATCTTTTTTATTTCTTTTTTTTAATCCTCACCCAAGGATGTGCTTATTGATTTTGGAGAGAGGGAAAGGGCAGGGTAGAGAGACAGATGGAGAGAAACAGCGATGTGACAGAGAAACATCAATTGGTTGCCTCTCGTATACACACCACCTGGGGACCAAACCTGCAACTCGGGCATGTGCCTTGACCAGGAATCAAAATGGTGCCGTATTGGTTTACGGGACTACAGTCCAACCAACTGAGCTACACCAGCCAGGTGCATCCACCACGTCTAATCAGTAGCATCCCCTCCCAACGGTAAAAATAAAAAAATGTCTAAAGACATTGTCAAATGTCACCTGGAAGGAAGGCGGGTGATGACTTTGGATTGAGAACCATAGATTTAGATAAGAATGACAGGTTTGGATTTTCATTTAAATTGTAAATTTAAAGTAAGTGAAGATTCTCTGATTAGGCACAAAATATAAAACTTCATCATTTTGTATTAAACTATAATTAACATTCAAGTTTATATAAATTTATGCTTTTATCTTAAATAATACATTAAATTTTATCAAAATACCAATAGCAGAAGCAACTATTTCTGATTTTCTAAAAATATCACCCAATTGAAATGTTTTCTTTCACTACTTGAGGTAGATTTATTTTGGTTTTGGTCTGGCCCAAAATGGCTAGAAGTAAGTACAGGAAGTTTTATCTGAAAAATGAACATGGACCAAGTCTTATAAATTGGCCCTAGTGCTATTTCCTATCATAGCTCCTGTTTGTTTACATTGGAGTTCTTATAAATTGGGTGTTATTTCCTTTCCACTAAGTTTCAAGGTATTAACAGCCAAGGAGGTGTTTTTTTACTTCTTCCTCCCTCCTTTTCTTTTGCTACCCCCAAATAAATTATGCATTGCTTAGAACATGAGTTTGAGACTGGTCCCCAAACTTCAAAAGTATTATGAATTTATTTTACCTAAACCCACCTTCCCGCTTGCATGCATAACAGTCTCCTTAAAATGGAAATGCGCAAAATATGCATCTTCTAGCAGGTACCTCCTTTCCAACAGAATCATTTATCTAGTCATTTCACAACTGAACTTGCAAATTCTTAAGTAAATCAGTTCCATTTATTTTGACTTCCTGCCTAGGCTCTTCCTTCCAGAGAAAACATTACTCTAATATTTTCATCTATTAAGTGCTCGAAAAGTTAAATGTACCTATTTCAACAAAATTTCTTACTCTCATTGCAAAAAGAAAAAGAAGAAGAAGAAGAAGAATTACAGTTAAAGGAAGTGCAGACTCTTTCATTCCTCTGGATAGAGTTCTACTCGTCTAGTTTGAAGAAGCACACAGTACCTCAGCAACATCCATTTGTGGGATTTCCTAACCAAAGTGGTAAAGCAAGTGGTTTTGTATGCAATATGCAGCAGCGGCTGACAGTTGTAAAATTGTCCTTGATCAGTGAACTTCCAGCGAAAAAAGCTGTTGAAAGTTCATGCACCCTAAATGCACATTCACTATAATTAAACAAGAAGATCACACAGACATTGCTGACAAGGATTAGCAAAATAAAACGGCGCCACCTGCCCCTTGCTCTCCCATTAATTAGTAGAGTCTGAGGTGACAATTAACAAGAAACAGAAAAGGGTCAGTAAACACAGCTCAACTTGAACTTCAAGATTAACTCTTCCAGTTTAGGTCCCATTTCTTAACCCTATTATGTTGATTTGTCTATGGAAGCCAAAACTGAATCCTAGGCAATTTTTTTTAAAGGAAAACAGTATCATTAGAAATACGTATCAGTTGTGTGAAATAATTTCCAAAATAACTGTCCAAAAAGTTCATATCATCACATGAACAAGTGGCCATTCAGTATTTCACAGAAATGCAAAATACTAAGTAATCCAGATAACACCAGTGACTGAAATACTTGCACATTATGAATTACAAATCTGTGGTGGTCAGTGTTAGCTCTGGAAAACAGCTAGAGTACTGTGTGATTGGTGGTAACTAGCAACTCTCCACAGCCCCCAGTGACTAAACAACACTTTATGGGCTGGAGACCACAACTTTTTTAAACTGAGTAGAGTAAATGGCTTCATTATTGATTTTATGGAACTATCAGTAGTTACTTTTACATTTGACCAGTCATTCCTTTTAAAAAATATTTTCCAAAATCAATATAGGTATTTCCATACAATTCCCAACTCAATCCATAACTTCCCTGTAGGACAGTATTATTATTCTGAAAACCTAAAATTATTTCTCAAAATAAAAAAGCACTTTAAATGCAAATTATCAACAAAATAAAAATGCAAGTTTTATTACATTGTTACATGTATATGCATCTAACATCCATTCTTTAATAACTATTTTCATCATTAAATATTCCAGTTTCACTTGTATAATAAAATTTGCTTTATTTAATGTGACTTGACTTTATTAAAATGATAGTGTTTTCCTGCAAATTTAGAGAGGGTTTCCTCCACCAAAGGTCTTCTATATCTGTTCCCCATTTCGTAGTAATAATATGTTTCCTTTCTGATGTAAGTATAAGTTTACCTAATCTTTTGAGTCACCATAACTATAGAGAACATATTCTATAACAATAATATTTTCAAATACTGATTAAAAAATGTAGAACCTTGGCTTGAGAGAAAGCTATAGCCAGGGCGATTTCAAGACCCAAATTCCCCAATGACATTACAGCATACATTCTGATGCATGTGAATAATAACCTCAAAGAGCTACTTAAACTAGATTACATATTTAAGAGATTCTTTAAAAGACCACAGTGAAATATTGACACTAAGTGGAACCTCATTTGTTGGCCCAGGAAACACCTCAGACATTACCTGTGACAGGCAACACGCCTAACACCTGCCTCTGTGCCACACTGCTCTCTATTCGTTAGGTCTGGCATAATGAAGCCAAAGAATTCGTGTTCTTAAAAAAGCACACCTGGTGATTCTAATATAAGTACTACACAGCCCATAGCAGTACCGCCCTTAGATATGGAAAAACTGGGTCACCATCTTGAGGTCTGCACTTTGGAGGCCGTGGCTCCAACCCTCTTTTGGCTGCATGCCCCATCAGCCACTAGGAATCCAGGGTCCCACAAGATGTTCCTATCTGCACCTTACCATCCCTCCTTTCAGATCTCACTCTGCATACCTGCAAGCCTGCAATTCTCTTCCCAAAGAACCACAGGGGACAAACCTAGGCCAAAAGGGTATCTGAGAGCTACTAGTTAATGGCCATGTGATGCAGAAGTCAGATAAGAGGGCGGAGATGTCCACACATTCACAAGGTAAGTCCCTGGTCATAGAGTAAGAAGGCAGAGGGGAAGAACAAGGGCCATGGGCCAGGGTCAGATGATCTCTCAAGATAGCAGTAGTACAGCCCAGAACTCAGATAAATCTGAGAGCTTTCCACTGGAACAGCCTGGCCTTTCCACCGAACAACTTCAGTTTCATTTAGGGACCTCAAAAGAGCGAAGTTGCCAGGAAGGAGAGATGCCCACAAGGCTTGCTGAGACTGAAGACAGAAACCTTGCTGGCTCCTCCCTTGGGCATTACACGTTATATCTTGGACAGGGGTTAAGGGAAGAGCACAAAAATACAAGAGCAGCTGCATCTTGAAGGGGGAAGAAAGAACCCCCTCCTATACAAAGGAAGAGAAAGTGGGTGTTTTTTGAGTAGATTTGTCAAATGTTTGGAAGAAGAGGCTGGAATGACAAAAAATGAAGATAAATCTTCTTCCCTACACTTCTCTCTCATCTGGTCAATGCTGCCAAGTCTCCCTAGGTCAATTATTGTCCTTATTGAATTTGCACTATCCGCTTATTTAGCATAAACTGTTGCTTTAAATATATTTTTCCTCATTGTTGGTTAGATGGTATATTTGTCAAGGCAAGAGGATAAACATATTTTATATTTAATAGTGTTAGCTTAATTTGTAACTTTTAAATATTTTGACACATGGTATGTAGCTCTCTATTTGTACTCTTGCCCTGAGACTTGCAAAAGTTAGGAGTAGCCCTCACTGGTGTGGCTTGGTGGGTTGGGCGTTATCTCACAAAGTGAAAGGCTGCCGAATCGATTTCCAGTCAGGGTACACGCCTGAGTTACAGGCCAGGTCCCCAGTTTGGGGCTTGTGAAAAGCAATCAGTCGATATTTCTCTCACACATTGATGTTTCTCTTTCTCTTTCCCATTCCCTCTCTCTAAAAATAAATAAATATAATATTTTTTTAAAAGGTTAGGTGTAGATATAGAAAACACTTTGCAGATACCTTGTTAACATTTTCTATCTCTTTTCCATGCCCTTCTTGTGTCTTCTCCCTCCAATCCATATACCAGCATATGCTGTGAAGATATCTACCTCTGCTATACTTCCAAACATACCAGGAAGAAAGGGGAGTGAAAACACAATAGACTTGTTCAAGTATTAGCCAATTTCTGCATAGTAGCAAATGGCAGAAACACGAGAATAGCAAGCTACAGCTCTGTATCCATGAGGCTGAAGAAAATTGAAAAGAGAGTCAACAACTTTAACAAAATAGGGTGAATAAAAAGAAATAACACATAAAACTGGTATTAGAGGAGCTTAAAGATAAGCAGGGGACACAATCATTGCTTGAAACAACTCCCACCACCTAACAATGTGTCTGGAGGACAAAAGATACAAAATAAGTATTTGTTAAATGAATCGATAAATGAAAAGAAATAAAATAATAATTACACTGAGACAAAAATAATGTTCAGCAGCATCGCTCTATATCACAAGTGGCAGAAGGCCTTCGGGCTGAATCAGGCCCCCCACCTTGTTTCATCCCACCTGGCACCTTGTTTCTACCAGGCTGCGGTGCCAAGCTCCTTGCCCCTAATTAAGGAGTAGTTACATTTATACAGTCCTAAAGTTACATTCGGCCCTTTGAAGGCAACCACGAGGCTGACGTGGCCCCCAGCGAAAATGAGTTTGACACCCCTGCAGGCTAGGCACAGAGACCCTGGTTCTAATTTAGAGTCCAGATAAGTGACAAACTTTTTGGCCTCAGGATTACTTTATATTCTTAAAAGAACTTTTATGTTTATTTTTATCTATGTTTCTTTTGTTTTGGGGTTTTTAACATTAGAAATTAAAACTGAGACATTTATAAAATAGTCATTATTCATTTTAAAATAACAAAATCTAATGTATATTAGCATAAATATTTTTATGAAATATAACCATGTTCTCTCCAATAAAAATCATTTGTTAAAAAGTGGGTTGACCAAAGGTAGATTCTGAACTCTGCTTCTACATTCCATAAGTTGCAATTAAGTTGTTTTGGTTGAAGTGTAAAAACAATCCTGTTTCCCACAGATGAAGAGAATTGGAAAAGGAGGCAATATTTCTATAGCCTTTCAGATATTGTGCATATCCTTTCTTAATACTGCACCAAAACTCAACATGTAGTTTCTTAGAGTTGAATTGCTATGTCGAATCTGAACCATAACAATAAAATGTGTATTCCATTACATTAAAATCCATTCTACTACCTTGAACTTAGATCTTTTATCCATGATAACATCAGGCATTGATCATTTGGAAAATATCAGTTCACTGAATCACTGACTTCACACAAGTTATCACATTTCCTTATGCAATCACAAAAAGATCACATCTGTTAATATCAGCACCAATATTATCAAAAAAGATTCCACATATTTGGATACTCTTCAGTTCATGGTGGGAGTGACAAGTTTTCCAAAATTGGAGTTATTTGAATTTCTCCTGAAAGCTCAGATTTTATCACCAGGACAAATACTGTCCTTTTTTTTGTCCCTCCATAGGCTCACTTCTTTCATTTTTAAGAACATGTCCACAAAATACCCAAGTCTGAGTTGTTATAGTTTGTCAGCCAGTCATTCTTTCAATTAAAAATACTGACCCCTGAAAAAGCAAACAGTTCAGCAACGATTCCTTGAGTACGACCAGGCTGGCTTGCAGGATGCTGTGCCTTCAACATGCAGCGGAAGGATAGGTACACTTTCATTTCTCAGCACAGAATGTTAAAAGGTGTGTACTCAAGGGTTGAAATTTAATATTTATAATTGTTATTACTTTATGAAGAACATTTTCAGGTTAAAGGTCATCTTCCTTTTTCACGTCAAGGGCTGGCAGTAAAGACACGGTGGTGGCCCGTGTACCTGTTGCCGCACTGCCTTGTTGGTGTGGAGATGGCGACAGCTTTCCCTCCCGCTGCTTCTGAGCCATCGGAGCAATGTCAGCACAGTGAAAGGGCAAAAGCCATCCTAGTAGTGTTGTCAAGATGGTTTTGAATTCAAAATGCCCCAAAAGGTTTGTAGAGACCAAGCTTTGAGGGCCACTATTCTGGCTGTTCCTTCTCACATGTATCAGAGAACCCATTGGGACAAACGAACACCCCTCAAACGCACCCCCTGTGGATGATGCTCTGTGTGAGCACATAAACATTTCGTTCTGTAGCAGAGCATCTTCTTTAACTAACATGTAGAAGAAATCATTGGGAAACACTGACATTTTAAAAAGGCACCAATATTAAAATCAAGAGATTTGAGTACGAGTCAATCCTGGTAGTGAGTATCTGCAACTCTAATCACTTCATTTCCAGGAATCCACTTTATGTGTAAAGGGCTGAGACTAAAGACATAGAAAGTGTCTCTTAGAATGCTGATTCTATGATGATGAAGTCAGGTAAATGGTCTTGTATGCTCTTGCCCTACACAGAACAGGGAACTCAATCATCCCTGAACCTTATTCCACAGCCAGATTAGTCAACTTTCACTCTATATAAACTGCAGTATAAACTGAGGAAAAATGCCACTCAACTAATTAAATATTAATTGAATTTTAGTATGTTAAAATTAAAATATACTCATCGAGTTAACATAGGTGAGATGGGTTTTTTCCCCATTGTTTCCTAAATCAAGGCACTCAAAGCCCAGAAAAGATTGTCTTCATTAACTTATTCTTTTTTTAAATTAAATTTTATTTTAATTGTTGTTCTTATACAGTTTTCTGTTTTCTACTCCCATCCCGTCCCTCCACCCCAGCCCTCCCCAGCTCCCTTCCCTTTCCACCCCCCCCCAACTTTTGTCCATATGTCTTTCATACTTGTTGCTCTAATCCCCTCCCCTTTTCCTTGGATATTCCTAACCCTCTCCTCTCTTGTTCTCAATTTCAGTGTCTTTGGTTATATTATGCTTGTTTGTTTGTTTTTTTTATTAGGGTCCTGTTAGAGGTGAGATCATATGGTATTTGTCTCTCACCACCTAGCTTATTTCGCTTAGCATAATGCTCTCCAGTTCCATCCATGCTGTCGCGAAGGGTAGGAGCTCCTTCTTTCTTTCTGCTGCGTAGAATTCCATTGTGTAAAAGTACCATAGTTTCTTGATCCATTCATTTATTGATGGGCACCTAGGTTGCTTCCAACACTTGACTATTGTAAATTGTGCTGCTATGAACATTGGGGTGCATAGGATCCTTTGGATTGGTGTTTCACGGTTTCCAGGATATAATCCTAGCAGTGGAATTGTTGGATCAAAAGGTAGGTCCATTTTTAGTTTTCTTAGAAAATTCCATATTGCTTTCCATAGTGGCTGTACCAGTCTGCAGTCCCACCAACAATGTACTAGGGTCCCCTTTTCTCCACAACCTCTCCAACACTTGTTGTTTGTTGTTTTGTTTATGATGGCCATTCTGACCAGTGTGAAGTGGTATCTCATTGTGGTTTTAATTTGCATCTCTCTGATAGCTAGCGATATGGAGCATCTTTTCATGTGTTTCTGGATCTTCTGTGTGTCCTCCTTGGATAGGTGTCTGTTCAAGTCCTTTGCCCATTTTTTAATTGGGTTGCTTGTCTTCTTAGAGTGGAGTCGTGTAAGTTCTTTATATATTTTGGAGATTAAACCCTTGTCTGAGGTATCATTGGCAAATATGTTTTCCCATATAGTTGGTTCTCTTTTAATTTTAATACTGTTTTCTTTAGCCATACAGAA